>PVLD010010596.1:0-69940 GCA_004027595.1 Dinomys branickii
TGTCTTTGGATTTTTGGTTTTTGTGTTTTTCTGTTGTTGAGAGGATTAATTGTCTGACCAATTTTGCATGTCTGTATATGGGTTCATATATTTACACTTCGAAGATATCAATGGATAAAGCAATAACCACTGTTGAGACCATGTCACCTTGTCTATAGATCAGTTGTGATTGTACTATTTTTTATGCTAATTGGTGTCTATTTGTTAATATGTTTTTGTACTTTTATTTAAAAAAGAAAAACCAAAGTCATAGGGGCCACGGTTACCACTTTACAAGGTGAAGTGACTCAATATTCAGAAAGCGAGGAGCTTGTCCAGAGGTGCACAGCTGGAACAGGGTGGAGCTGGGATTCAAACCCAGGCTAAGTCAGTCCCAGGTCCTAAGACTGTTTTCATCCACAGCTTCTCAACGGACATTGCAAATGCTTCACACTTGCTGTGCTCTTTACCCTACGAGGCTCTTTAGCTCTGTTCTACAAATGAGGGCTCTATGACTCAGAGAGGTACAGGGCATTGCTCAGTGTCCTGGATGGAAGCCCAGGTGTCGGAGCTGAAAGCTGTGGAGGACACCTGGGCAACTCTCCTTAAAAGAGGAGCAATTGCCTCCATTTTGGCTGAACCTGACCCCGTTTCCATGGATTGGTATGTACAGAGCTGGCTAGGACTTTTCCTTATCCCTTCAACTGACTTTAAGCAATGCATGTCGGTCTAGCCCAGGTGCTGATGGGAGTCTTTGAAGATGGCAGCCGTGTTCCCCTGACCCCTGTCATTCCCACAAGTGAGCTGGGATGAGGCGGGACATGTGAGCCAGTGCTCCACACTGTTGGCTGGGATCGAGCCTTGAGGTAGAGGCTATGACTTCCTGGGGCTTAAAAGATTACACATCAAAGCTGAAGCACCGGCCCCAAAACATTAGATCCTGTCTCAGTTGTGTCACGCAGGTTACTCTTTCTGCATATCCTTCTCTCTGCATGTGCTAGAGGTGATATCAGGCCTCCTAGCTAGCCCAGCTCCTTCCCACGGTTCTCACAGTTACTCATCTTCAAGCCACTCCCTTCTTCACAAATTAATAAAATCCAGGTTTGGTCCTGGTTATAGACCATTTTTCCGGATAGCCATCATTGTGGCCGGACTCAAGGCCCCCTCAACTCCCCACCATTTTAGATCTATTACTGTGTCTTTATTTACGCCATGGGTTGCACTGGAAGTGATAGATTGAAATTAACTGATTACAATTCCAATAACTTTTCCATGGGATTACAAATATAAGCCTCCTGGGCCATGACAAGGACCGGGAGGGCTTTCAAAAAAGCATTTATAATATGGCCAGAAACCTTTGCTGTGATTTCTGGGGCTTCAAACCTAAATAAACTTTCTTTTTTTAGCACTGAGAGCAACAGCCTTTATCTCAGCATTCTCAAGTAATTCTCCCAGGAATTATTTGAATGAAGAATTCTGTTTTTAGGGGAGGTTAAGAAGCCGGTTCCCCATCCTCACACCCAACCCTTCCTTATCAGAAATGGTCAAGCCTCAGAAAAATCAAGACTTACACAAGGAACATCCAGATGCACTTTCACAGGGTTTATATTTGGTAACTTTTTGCCACATTACTTAATGGTATATCTCTCCACCTCTGTATCCCTTGAGCCTTCTTACTCTGATGCATTTTGAAGTTGCAAATACCACTGCCCTTCAGTAATGCAGTGCTTGCTTGGGATTTTTTGAAGTCACATTTCCACAGAGTGAGCCGCAGAAATTTTAAGTGGACTCATCAACAACCTCCTGGCAATCCACACCCCTACCCAAAAATAGTAGAATAGAATAGTAGAACATCCTCTAGCTGAAGTGCCGCTATCCAGGATCCTTTTTCGGTATGTTTCTGTGAAAACCTCGCTCAGAGGCCATACAGGCGTTCTTGGTATTTCCTCCCCTGAATCCAGAACAGTCAGCACCCTGCGGAAAAGAGGGCGGAGCCTCTGGCTGGTAGCCACAATGCTAAGAGCTCCATTTGGTGGGAGGTAGTGGCTTTACAGTGCATGAGCCCCGGGCTAGTGTGCAAAGTTCACTCTCCAGTTTAACCCACCGACACCCTCAGCCACCACTATTACTTAGTAGTCCCGTTTTATAGGGGAGGAAATCAAGGCTCAGATAAATCAGTTTCGAGGTCATCTGGCAAATAAATGGCACAATTGGCCTTTGCATCTAGAATGTCGGACTTCTTGTTGTGGAAAATCAGGGAGGCTTTTGGCAGGATTTTTGATAAATGGCAGCTAAGGCAGACCGGGAAGGAACTAGGGTGACACCTTGGGAAGGAATCATCAGAGGGGCTGAGTGGTCTGAGGAGCTGAGTCTGGGCAGCATTTAGCACCGGGCAGTCCCTGAGGACCTTGACAAGAGCTGCCAGTGTGCAGTGATCTAGGAGGCGGTGGATACAAGGCTGGAGGAGCCGTGGAAGGGAGAATGCAGAGCGGGCGCAGGCGGACGACTCCGCTGGGCGCGCTGCCACTCCATGGTGCAGGAGAGGCTTAGATGGCAGGTGCTGGAGTGAGGGGGTCTCTGTGCTGGAGTTTTGGGTTCACATTTGAACACTGATGATACTGAGCGGACTGAGAGGGAGAAGGTGGGGCAATGGTGGCAAACAGAGCGAGAACCTGCAGCGCAGACCTGAGCAGAGGACAGCTGCTTCCCCCGGAAGTGGGAGGGAGGAGCGGAGGCCAGGGGAAGTGAGGAAAGTTCACCTACCTTCCCTTCTGGTGGGTGGTAGGGAAGGACTGGGTTCGCCTGCCCATGTGCAGAAGGCAAGAAGAGCCCTGGGCTGCTCCAGGCCTCCAACTGCGAGTCTGTCTTCCTCCTTCTCTCCTCCAGAGCTTTCTCTCAGCTTCCCTGACAGCTTCAGGGACCCAAGGAGATCATAGATGGTTCTTGGCGCGCACTAGGGTTGCAGTGGACATGCCCAGCGTGCATGTTCCAGGAACTCCAACAGTAGTGGAACCCTGAGGTTTCAGCAAAGCCAGAGAATCAAGAATACCAGAATGGTACTCACCTAATCCATTTCACAGATTAGGAAACTGAAGGCTAGTGAAAAAATAACAACTACTCCTTTGGAGCATGTTAGAGTATTAGCATATTGCATGCATTATTCATTTAATCCTTGCAAAAAGTCCTACAAAGTAGATGTTATTGTCACCCATCCATCCACACGCTCCATGAAGCCATCTGTCCAGCCATTCAAAAAACATTTATTAAGCACCCACTGTATGCCAGATATTATGGAAAGTAGCGGCGAATCAGCAAAGCACCATACAGGCAGAGTTTCTGACTGTGTCTATGACAGTGGTGCCATAAGACTAATGAAACTTCTAATCCCAGGTACTGGAGAAACTGAGGCAGGAGCATCACAAGTGAGAGCTCAACCTAGGCAATTTAGTGACCTAGCAAGCACCTGTCTCCAAACAGTGAAAAGGAGCTGGGGGTGTTGCTCAGTGCAAAGCCTCTGGGTTCAATCTCCAGTACAACAACAGAACAACAGTGTGTGGGGGGCGGGTAGAGAGAGAAACAGATACATGTATACATTATATATTATAAAGGAGCTGAAGAATTCCTATCACTTTGTATTGTGCTTATCTGTATTTACATGTTTAAATACTGTCTCAGTTACTTTTCTCATTGCTGAGATAAAATACCAGACACCCAAAGTTAAAGGAGGAAAGGTTCATTTAGCTCATGGTTGGTAGAACGTTCAGTCCATAACCAGCTGGCTCCTAGGTGGGGTGGGAGGCAGAGGAACACGGTAGAAGAGAAATAGTTTAAGGTGGTCAGAGGGTAGGAAAACAAGCAAGGGACTTTCACAGCGCCTCTCTGCCTCTTACATCTTATCCAGGCTACTCAGGGCAGGCAGCACTCATACCTTCATCCTCGTGCCCCTGAGTCCAGCATTGCACCCTGAATCAGTCCCCGTGTCACACACTCGGGATCCAGCCACCTCTGAAAAAGCTCCGCCTATGGCTGCATAAGGCTTTGGGGGGACATCTAGACACAAGCTGTAACAGAACACAAACACTACTGCGTCACCGTTGTCTACCACACTCAGCCCAGCAGCATGCTCTACAGTTGTGTAGCCAGGGAATGCCTGTCTGTACTACACACCCCTAGTGTGTAGCGGGCTGTGCAAGTACATTCTGTGATGTCTGCACCATGAGAGATCACGTGGTTCTCAGAAATCAGGGCACTTCTCAGAAATGCACCTTAGCATAGAGATTTACGACCAGCAAATCTATGCTGTCCCTAGAGGTACACGTTCACCTTGGGGACATTACTTGAGTTACAGCTGTGGCAATGGATGTGGAGGTGGCGGACACAGTAGCACAGTAATAGTAGCTCACGGAGTCAGGGAGGAGGAAAGGGAGCACTCGCTCCACGAGCGCAAACACCTCAGAAGACAGAGCGGGCAAGAGGCAGCAGTGGGCGACAGTGCGCATGAGGCCCTCTGTCAGAAAGAAGCAGGGAAGGAGCGAAGCGAGAGGGGGCGGCTGGAGCGGGAGGAGGGGGAGGCCACAGTGGTGGGGTAAGCCTGGGTGTGCAAGGGCTGCCCTGCAGGCCTTGGAGGCCAAGGTGAGAGGCCTGCGCCAGATCCCATGTGGATGGACACCACCGAGGGTTCAGCCTGGAGGAAACGGTGAAGGTGAACGTGAAAGACTGGCTTGGGGCGGAGTGGGGGTCAGGCTCAGGCCGGAGAGAGGACTCATCCTCCTGGCTGACTTCCCTTGCATACCTACTATGTGTTGAGCCCTCTGCTTATCCCTTTTCCTACCTGCCCTTATTTAATCCTCACCCAACCCTGTGAAGGACACATGTCCCTCGTGTCACAGATGGGGAGACTGAGGCCCACAGAAGTTTGATCATGTGTTCTGGGTTGCACGGCTGAGAAGCAGCAGGGGTAGGGTTCATCCCCTGGTCCCTCTGGACAGCCTGCAGCTGCCCCTAATGTCTATATGTGCCCCACCCTTTGCAGACAACCGCTGCATGGACAGACGGTTCCTTCCAGCCAAGTCCAAGCAGCTCATCGCTCTGGCCAGCTTCCCAGGTGCCGGCAATACGTGGGCCCGGCACCTCATCGAGCTGGCCACTGGCTTCTACACCGGCAGCTACTACTTCGATGGTTCCCTGTACAACAAAGGTGAGGGAGGCTTTCTGGACTTAAGAAGGGGTCCAGGGGTGGGCATGGACCACTCTTTCCTGAGCATCTACTGTGTGCCGCTGAGCCTGCCAGTGAAACCTACTATGTGCTTGGTGCCTTCCCTTCTTTGGTATCTGACAAACATCTCTCAAGTTTTATGCCCCTGGTACCTCCCCTGCACCCACTCAGTAATTGACATCTGTCACTCATCTATCATATGCATAGTCCCTTCATTCAGTTCAACCCAAATGTTCCTTAAGCTCTGGCTGTGTGCTGAGCACCTTACCAGATATTTACTGACCAGCAGCTGTGTGCTGTCCACAGAGGTGCACATTCACTTTGGAGACACTGCTTGGGCACCAGAGTGAGTTCACAGGTATTTCCTGAACACTGCTATGTTTGGGGTGTTCCTAAGTTTGGTTTTCAGTGTGCACTTATAGAGCACCGACTGTGTGCACTTTGTGGATGTTCAGCTTGCCTTAGATGTTCTCCTGGCCACCCGGTAAAGAGGCCAGACGGGGCACTGTCACTTAAGCTGCACACGAGGCTGGGGAAGGATGATGTTGCTCTCTCCTAGACACAGAAACCGAGGCTGGAAGTGGGGGAAGGCTTTACCCAAAGTCACACAAACTTGTTTTCAGTGCGCTGGTCAGGGACTGCACCCTACTCGTCCTTAATTTCAGATTCCATCTCTCTCTTGCTCCATCACCCCGGCAAGCAGTCCCTGGATTTCTTACTGGGGATCTAGAAACCATGGGTGTACACTGGGCATGAAGCCCTCTCTTTGGCATGGTGGGCTTAGGGTTAGGGTTTCACTTCCTCATCTATAATAAAGGGAGGCCAGTAAGGAGCTCACAAGTTTTCCAAAAACGTAAGATAGTGTTTGTCAGGTAAGGTGTGAGGCTATGGTGTAAAGTACATACATGCTCTCTTAAAGGGCATACAACCAAGACCGTCAGCTGGGCATCAAAACCAGAAGAGGGCTGGACCCTGCCTAGATAATTACAGTCTTCATAGAGCTTTTAAAGTCTCAACAGCTGCTCCCTATAGTTTTTTTTTCACCAGGATTCTGGGGGCTGGGCCAGACCTTGGTATTTTCTCAAATCTCTCCAGGGGATTCTGATGCCAAGCCAGAGCTGAAATCCCAGCTCTAGGCTAAGAACTCAGTATTCTTTCCTTCAGATCTATAATATTCCAAAACTTCCTCTTTGCCTTGCATTTTTTATGCTCTAGTGTTGCACAATAACAATGGCTCATTAATGTGACGAGGTGCTGTGTGACTCAGCTTCCCACTGCTGTGAGAAAGACCAGAGAAAAACACATCTTAAAGGAGGAAAGCTTTATTTAGGCTCACGGTGTCAGAGGCCACAGTCCCTGGTGCGTTTTTGCTCCCTTGTTCTTAAACTGATGGCAAAGCAGAAGTATCATGGCAGAAGGGCACAGTGGAGGAGAGCTGCCCACCGCATGCAGCTGGGGGTGGTAGAGGATGTGCGGGGGGAAGATACAGTCTCCAAGGCTCACTCCTAAGCACCTCCTCCCTTCACCATCTTCCAATAGCCCATCAGGTTAGAAACTCATCAGCACATTAATCCATTCATGAAGTCAGAGCCCTCACGGGCCACTTATTTCCCGAAAGCCACACCTCTCAACACTGCTACCCTGGGGACCAAGCCTCCCATATGAGCCTTTGGGAGACATTTCCTATCCAAACAAGTGTCTGTAAAATTTTAACTTGAGTTTTTTTTTTAAAATCAAGAAAGAAGAGTCCAGCCTATCCACAACAGGATGGTCTCCAGCTGTGTCTTGTGTCTGCATGGCCCTGCCGAGAAGGGCAGATGTGTGGCTGGCCACAGGCAGCGGATACTCTGAGCTGCCTTTTCCTGAGGGGCTTAGAAACACTTCCTGCAGCCTGAGACCTAGGGGCTGGCAGTTGGGTGCAGACATCCCCTTTAAGAGCTTGCAGGTCACATGATACCCCCAGAGAAGCTAAAATTTTGCTGACTCTTAAAAATAATGTGATGTCGATGTGCCACAGTTATGGAATGGAGGTGCTGGGTCCTGTGGCAAAGCAGGACTGAGAAAGGGGTCCCTGGTGGTAGCATTCAGCAATTCTGCTAGGACCCCAATCTCACATCTCTGATTCCCCTTGATAACCTTCAAGGACAGCTGATCAACCACCTGTTGTTTGCTCAGACAAGCCCATCCCACGTGGCTTCTCAACATCTCCTTTCACACCCAGAACTCTGCCCCTTTCTCTGGGAGACATTCTGCTGAATGGAATTTTCCCCGCCTCACCATATTCCCAGTGCTCCTTACAGAATAACCGCCCCCCAGGCAACCAAACTCTGGCATCTGGAGCAGAAGTTTCCCAGTGCTGAGTTTTCCCTGTGTGTGTTTGCTTTCATCTCCATACCGTGCTAGGTTGACCCCATCATGGACAGAGGAAAATGTGACCTTGGTCTCATAGTGCACAGAGCTGATTTAAAGCTGTTTGACCCTTATTCCGTGATTCTGATGATTTATTTTTCCTGAGAATCTGTGTGTGTTCTTCTGTGCTTTCCTGCCTGTGTCTTTCCATGACTGTGCTCATAATGAAATGGGTTTCAGTGAAGATAAAATAAGTCGTACAAGGAGGGCCTTTGTAGGTGTCATTCAGAGTGCCCTAGATAGAATGCATTACATGAGATTGCACCCAGGGCTCCAATGTGGGTAAACATTTAGGTGCCACACACTCTCAAGTCCCCATGCCCTATTCCTCATTATCCTCTGGGGACAATTCTCTCCACAATACAGTGCATCCCACATGCCTCCAAGGCTGGGGGAGAACATTTTGTCATGGAAACAGGCCAGCGCTAACTGCAAGGCTAGTCTGATCTCTGCCACTTGGCTTGGCCAGTCCCAAACTGGGGCCCGACTTGGAGAAGCTCATCCTAGCCCTGGCTCTTCTGCCCAGTGGTCCATACCTCTCTGAGCCCCTGACACCAGGAAGAGAACCAGGTACCACACCAGCCCTGACCCTCATCCACCTTCAAAGCCAGAGCACAAATCATTAAAAATTGGGAAGGGATTGGTGAGCAAGGGCAGCTTCTCTGTCCATGACTACACCTCAGCCCTGTGCTGTGCTAGCTGCCCTTTCTGAATCTTAGCGTGTGCCCCACTGACTTCTCACAATGACCAGATGAGGGAGAGTGTATGTCATCCCACGTTACAAGTGGCGAAACCAAGGCCCACATAGGTTGCACGCTGTCAGGATCACTCACCGAGCTGGAAACAGCCACTCTCTTGAAAACCTACTCAGTAATAACATTTCTCCTTGGCCCTCAAGATTCCATAAATGCCTTATTCTCATGAGATTGGGGATGGTGCAGTTGAAGAAACCCAGAGAGCCTGGGTTTGTATCCTGGCTCTGCCTCTCTCTGGCTTTGTAACTGGGATGAGTTATTGGACCTCTCTGCCTCAGTTTCCTCATCTATCACATCCCGCATAGGACCACTGAGAAGACTGAATCATCCAGTGTGTGCAGAGGGCTCAGGCCGGTGCCCCACATGGCTGTCATCTCTGTAAAAGGGCTCCCCCCTTCCTCAGGTGCATGGAACCCCTGCCAGGTCCTCAGCTTCTGAGATGAAAAGCAGGTCATGTCCCTTCTCTCTCTTGTTTCAATCCTCTCAAGGGCTGCGGGACCCTTCTTCCGCATTCCCAAACCCTCTCCAGCCTTATACCCCCTCTTGCTCCCTGGGCTCTCTCTGTCCTGTACACATTTCTTCCCACCTGCCACAGGACTTTGTACCTCTCTTCCTGTCCCCCAGCACTCCCCTTGTGCAAGGAAATTGTGCCTCACTCTTGAGTTCTCCACTTAAGCACCTCTGGACACCACCTGACTTTGGTCTGACTGCTAGCTCCAGGCTGTAGGTTGAGACCACATGTGTTCTGTGTCTCACTAATTGCAATCAATGCCCACTGCTACCCCAGGGATGCCCTTCCCATGGCGAGGGCAGAAGCAGGGGAGTCTGAAATATATTCAAACACAGGCTGTGTCTTGGGACTTTGGTGGAGATTCACTTCCACCCTCTTCCCATGGGCCAGAACACATGGCTCTCGGAGTGGACGCAAAGCAGCTATGCCCAAAGAGGAACAGCCAGGCCCTTATTCTAGCACCTAGATATCTACACTTTTATAGCACTAAGCATGACTTTGGCTCTAATGCATCTGCATCATTACTTGAATAATCTGGCTGTCAAAAACTATAAACCTCATGGATGGATTGATGTATTTTGCAGTCCTGGGGCTTTGAACCCAGGGCCTTTGCATTAAGCTACATCTCCAGGCATTTTTTAATTTTTATTTTGAGACAGGATCTCGTTAAATTGCTAAATTGCCAATGCTGATCTTGAATTTGAGATTCTCCTGCTTCAGCCTCCCATAGTGATGGGATTACAAGGGATTACAGGCATGCACCATCATGTCCAGCACCTTTTTTGCAAATTACTTTTACCCTGGGCTCCTACTGCAGTGGCCAGCACACAACACAGTAGGTGCTCAGTGAATCCGGGGATCAGGGAGGGCTTCTTCACCCCAGCTGGCCTGCCTGTTCCCTAACCTCTGCCCTGGGTTGGGAAGGGTTCAAAGGTGAGCGGGACCACTGGCGCAGTGGGCGGACCATCTGTATCAAGACCCATGAGAGCGGGCAGAAGGAGATTGAAGCCTTCGACGCCGCCATTCTACTCATCCGCAACCCCTACAAGGCGCTCATGGCTGAGTTCAACCGCAAGTATGGTGGCCACATAGGCTTTGCAGCGCACGCGCACTGGAAGGGCAAAGGTACGGCCTGGGCGGAGGAAGGGTAGGGTAGGGCAAGGGTCGGGGAGGGGCGCAGTCTGGGTGGCGGTAAGATCGTTCTCCAAGTCTGGGAGCTTGCTGGAGGTCCTGCTCATGTTGAGACGGGTCGCAGCCCCACCATGCCCACAAGCGACAGCCTTTGAGCCCGGCTATTACAAGAGAGGTGGTTAAGCTAGCGGGCTCTGCAGCAAGACGGCCTGGGCTCCAGTCCAGCCGTGGTACCTCCTGGAACAGCTCCTTGCTCACTCTGAGCCGTAGATTGTCCCATCTATAACGCAAGATGATAAAACCATGCGGATGTGGAAGGTTGTTCCTTTTACAAACACTCGATGGGTGTGACGCTCACCACGGTGATGGAGATCCGCACGAGACTGATGTGGCATTGGCTAAGGAGACCCGAATTCACTGCCACTTCAGTGGCTGTGTGATGCGGGCTCCTGAGAGCTCAGGTACAGAGCATCCCTTCAGCGAATCTTCCAACAGCTCTGAGACCTGCCTCAGCCCAGGGAGCTTGGAAATGGCAGTGTTGGCCCCCTAGAGGACCTGGGTGTGAGATCCGGCTCTGGCACTTTCTAGGTGACAGAGGGCACCTGTGTGATGAACATTTCAGCACAGAAAGATCCCCGGGGTAGTGGTCAGAGCTTAGAGGTGAGGCCTAAATTCAGCCATCTTGAGTGTCTTTAACATGCCTTATCAGCTACATGAGAATCTTTATCACCTCTATTATTTTGGAAATGGTTAACTTTGTGTGTGTGTGTGATACTGAGGATTGAACACAGGGGCCTCAGCCCCTTTTTAAATTTGAGACAGGTTCTTGCTAAGTCATTAAGTTGCCCAGCCTGGATTCACACTTAGGATCCTCCTGCCTCAGCCTCCCAGAGAGAGAGATTAACGCCCAGCTAGAGATTAACTTCTTAAGCCCCCACAATAACTCCCACCATTTCACCCCTGGGACAACCCAAGTTCAGAGAAGTCAAGAGGTTTTTGTGGGTGGGGGATTTGCAGTTACACAGACAAGCGGATTCTAAAGACTTGTAGAGCAGCACAGTGCCTGTGGCCAACAGGAAAGGTTTTCTGTGCTTAAAAGTTGTCAGGAGGGCAGATCTCATGTACAGTGTTCTTAACGCACAAGCACATATGTGTGTGCACAAAGAAAACAGACACCAGTAGGCTTTGGGAGACAGTGGATGTGTTTATGACCTGCAGGGATATTAACACAACTGTACCTGTGTATCCGAACTCCAAAGTGTACATATTAATTATGCGCAGCTTTTTGCCTACCAGGTATACCTCAGTAAAGCTGGTAGAGAGGAGCTTTTCCCTGAAGTGGTGGAGCAGGGATTTGAACCCAAGGAGCCTTGCTCCTGAGTCCTTACTCCTGACTATACTTTGCTAATGGGCTGCAGATGGTCCTCAGCTTATGATGGATCCACTTAGGATGGGAAGACTTACAGTGCGCAGAAGCATAGCCATCCAACCGTTCTGCTTTTCTCTTATGAGTACAGTAGTCAATGAATTATATGTGATACTCAACACTTTATTAAAAATAGGCGTTTTGTTAGATGATATTGCCAATTGTAATGTAAGTGTTCAGAGCATGTTTTAGGTGGGCTGGGGTGTTTGGGAGGTCATGTGTATTCAATGTGTTTTAGATGTACAGTATTTTCAATTACAAAGGACTGATTTGGACATGACCAGTCTTAAAAGGAGCACCTCAGTGAGCTGTTGAGGGCTATGGGTCAGCTGGTCCAGAGTCCCAGAACCCCAGAAGGTGCTCTGTGGATGTGAGCTGCTCGTAGCTCATCCAGCCTCCAGGAACCAGGCTGCTCCCAAGCCCCAGCCCCTTCGAGGAGACACAGCAGGGCAGGCTGTTGTCAGCTGCACCTTCCACATTGATTTTGTTGCTGAAAACCTTTGGCCTGACCCGAACAGTTGAGCTCTGGGTTCCCAGCTCACTCAAGGGGGCTCATGCAGCCCTCCTACAGCCTTGCCCTTCCTCTTGGAGGGGTTGGAAGCTGGAATGGGGGACATTTGTTTACACCCCAGAGTAAAGAGGACTCTGAATTATTTCTTTATAGAACCTAACTTAAGAATGAACACTTGCCAGAGCCAAGCTGAGCCATCTCTCAGTGCCAATGGCAGCAGCATGTCACAGGAGCACAGACTCTGCTAACTGGAGGTGGGAAGGACCTGGGGGTCACTGAGCCCCCAGTTCTCAGCCTGGATCTCACATCACAGTCCCTAGAGGAGCCTGAGAAAACCCCAATACCCACTTATTGCCAAGGGTGGGGCCCAGACATCCATATTTTTGAAATTCAGCTCCTTCCAATGTGCAGGTAGGGCCAAGAGCCCCTGAGTCCCTGTTTGTTAATGAGGAAACTAAGGTTTAGGGGAGCCAGAATCTGTCAAGGTCACTTGGGCACTAGCGTCAAGATGGGCCCTAGGACCAGCCGTTCCCTCTCCCAGGCCCCCTGATGCCTGGGGGAGGAAGGAGAGGATTCACTCAGGAAGTTCACGAGCACTGGCTGCCTAAATGCCCCAATAACATAGGGAGGTGAGAAAGGCTGCTGGGATCTCAGTAGCATTCCATAATACAGGTGCACAAACCATCTCAGGTAGAGACAAGTCACTTGGCTAAAGCCCTAGGCATGGACTGAGCTGGGATCCAAACTCAAGCATGGACTCCCTCTTCCCCTGGGATGCTGCAGACTCCCTGTGTGCTCAGAGGTTCTTCTCTCCTGCAGAGATCCCTGCTTTGGCTTCAGCCCAGTCCCCCAGGGAATCCTCCCCAGGGTCACCTCTTTGGTTTTGTCTTACTCAAGACAGTGAGGAGCTTTAAAGTAGGGGGAGGATTGGGACAGGCTGGAACTGGAGACTGCAAGGAGCATGGACAGGACGCTCTACCACACTCACCCCGTAAGTCCGCCCTGGCCATTCCCCTCATTTGCACCCACTGTCTGGATGCTGCAGGCACTTGAGTTTGAGACCCTTGCTTTTAGCTCCTCATCCCCTGGCTGAAGCACTGCTGCTGAACTAGTTAGAAATGCAGATTCTCAGGCTGCACCTGAGACCTACAGCATCAGGAACCCTGGCACCAGGCCCCCTGCCCCTTTCTATGCACCCGCGGGTCTCCCAATGAGCACTCTGTGGAGGGACCACTGATTAGAAGCCTCACTCCTCAAAGTGCAGCCCGTGGACCGGCTGTGCAGACATCAAGTCTCCAGCAGCCCCCAGCCCAGGCTCACCTGAACAAAATCAGCATTTTAACCTGATTTCCTGGGGGCTTTGGGTGCCCTTGAACGTTTGAGAATGGCTGCAGTAGGACGCCCTTGGTGTAGAGTTGGGGGGGTCACCCTAGGAAAGCAGAGTCAGTCAGCTGCTGAGGTTGTGCACCCCACCTTGCGCTTGTCCCCTTCCCAATTTCAGCTGAGTTGAGGCTCCCACACCCCTCATACACACACACACACACCTTTGGTTCCATAACATTAATTTTATAATCTCCCTGGAGTGAGTCCAAAGAAAAATTTTATGTGATATGATTACACAAGGTGAATTGTCCTGGATCTGTTTAATGAAACAGATACTGTGTTTAATGATTCCATGGGGAACTAAGTACAGTGAAGCCATTAATCAGGCCTTGGTTCCTTCGGTCCACAAGAAGATGGGGCAGAGGCTGGCCAGCCTGTGCCCAGCCAGGCATACCTGTTTGGCAATGCCGTTGGAAGCAGAGCTCATCACCTGTGTTCCGTGACTCCGTGCATCTTTATTACTGGACTTTCAGGCAGTGATCAATTACCAGGAATCCTGAGCTAATAGAGGGCGTGGTTTTAAATTTTTAAATGAAGTAACTTAGGAATTTTGCCGTAGGAGGGGATGGAATGGGCAAATATCTGCTGCTAGAACAGGTTAGGTATCTACACTGCTTTGGGATAGGGCCTGTGGAATGTCTCAGGAGATGCAGGGGTGCGGGGGCAGTATCAGCTCCAGCAGTCACAATAGTGACCAACATTTATCCAGCTTCTCCTGTATCCCTGGCAGTGTATCAGGATCTCTGCAAATCTTTCACTCTGTCTGTACAGCATCTGTAAGGAGGGAGGTCTTATCAGCATCGCCCGTTTGCAGATGGGTAAACTGAGGCTCAGGGAGATCAAATAAGACCTCTTAAGTCATGCAGCTCATGTGGAGAGGGACTGAATCTTGAAGCTGGGAAACTCGACCGCAAAGTCATCTATGCACGGACCTCATGTCTCAGGCAACAGTTTGAAGACACGGCATGCAGAGGGCAGATGAGGAGGCAAGCTGCCCAGGACCCAGAGCAAAAGGAGGGCCGAAGCCAGCTGGATCACCAGCTCCTAAAGGGCTCATTGGCATGGTGGCTCTGGGGTCAGCATGGCGTAGACGTGGGTTTCAGTTCTGCCTTGGACATCCCCTGTGACCTTGGGCCCACTGTTTCATGTCTCAGGGCCTTCTTGTCCGTGTGTCTGAAACCAGGTTTCATCTCTTCCTCTTCTCCTGCCTTTTCCTCCTCTTCCTCCTCTTCTTCCTCTTCTTCCTCTTCTTTTCTCTCTCGCTGTTTCTGTCTCTGTGCCTTTGTGTCCGTCTGTCTCTCTCACTATTACTTTTACATACTGGGGATTGAACCACACTGAACCATCCCTTAAAAATCACCTTATAAATTTTATTTTATTTGGAGACAGGGTCTTTCCGAGTAGCTCATGCTGGGCTCAAACTCTGGCTCAGCCTGCCCTAGTGCTGAGATCACAGGCAAGCAACACCACACCTGGCTCTCCAGGCTTCTTGAGAGCTCCGAATGACGTCACACATAAAGAGGCTGTCGTAGCCCCTGACACGCAGCACATGCTCCAGCAACATCCATTCTCAGCCTGCCCCTCAGACCGAGGAAGCTGCTGTCCCACAGAAGTGCACACTCAGCAAGGTCCCCGTGTCATCTTCATCCCACTGCATCCAAGGCCAGGCACATGGAGCCACCTCGGGCACCCAGCCATCACGCAGCCCAGTCCTCCCTCTCCCCGCTCTGCAGCTCTGCTGTGGCACCACCAGAGACGGCCAGAAGTGGCCAGGCCTAGAAGTTGGAGTCTTTGTGGCGCTGGTTGGTACATGCTGTCCCTACCACCTAGCCTTCTTCCATCAACATTACCAGCTGTTATGAGTCTCCTGGGCTGCTGCGAGGTGACTCCCGTTTTTAGGAAATTCTGAAGAAGTTGTACAGACCATACTCAGTCTGGATTTTTCCTAATCACCCAGATACATCTGGTCTTAACCCATTATAACAGTACGGGCTCAATTAGAGACGTTGTAAATAATCTATTTTAAGAATTAAAAAAATTACTCCTTGTCACCATGTAAATATTTCTCAAGCAGCCATGGAGTTCCAGGAGGGCAGACCGGGGGAGCAGGAGGCTCACATAGATTCTGATGGGTTCTGCAAAGGAAAGAGGCTCTTCATCATGGCACAATTTGGCACTTGGGAATTTTAATTTAGCTCAACAGCCGTTCACAGAGCCCCTGCTGAGGGAGGCACTGGGAGGCAGTGGGGATGAAGCTGCTGGTGCCTGGGAAGGAGCAGGGGCCTGGGATTGGGCAGGTTGAGCTGGATGTGCTTGCAGCCCTGTGACCTTGAGCAGGTCACTGCGTCCCTTTGAGCCTCAGTTTCCTTCCTAATCATGAGTGAACAGTAGCTCTTTCCTTTCAGGGAAGTTGCTAGGATTAAGTGAGATACTGGGCATTCATCACCCAGCGAGGGGTTAGGCTTTTGTTGTTAAGAACTGCTCCCCAACCTAGGTTGGAGCCTCCCTGATCCTCACGCAATAAATAAATACCCTCTGTTGTCCTCTAGTCCCAGTCCGGAGCTTCAAGGACCTGCCCAGCGATCCTTCAGCTGGCAGTCAGAAGTGCGGCTGTGATTCCTTTGTTGTGCTCCCAGCATCCTCCTGGTCCCTCTTGTGCAGTTACCTCACAGCAGCTCCTTGGCCTGGCTGCCTCTCTCTTTGCGGCTTTCTCCAGGGCTCCCTGAGGAATTTCCCGTGTTCCATGTGACCTGGGTTTCAAGTCAGACAATCCCAAGCACCCCCTGCCCATCTGGGTAACATCCATCTTGTTGTTTCGCCAAGAGAATGGACGGCAGAAAAAAGGTGACATAGGTAGGGAGTCTCAGCACAGCGTAATCAGGGCCGTGTGGCTGTGAGGAAGGAAGGAGGGTGCAAACCAAGAGGAGGCACCTGCCTGAGCCCCAAAGCTGGAGGAGGTGGCAACTTACCTGAGAACAGATTAGCATAGGTAGGAATAGGAGCCTGGACTTAGTAAGCACCTACTGGGTGCAGGTGACCATGCCAACCACTTCACCTGCTGGGGGGCTGCAATTGCCCTGTGAATAGATACTGGTGCGGGATGCCTCGGTAGTGAAAAGCCCAGATTTTGAAGTTGGATTGCCTGGGTTCAATCCCTGGCTCTGCGTGCTGTTGGCTGAGCGATCCTGGAAGCTTACTGACCCTCTCTGTCCCTCAGTTTCCCCTTCTGTTAAATGAGAGTAATTATGATACCTACCTCACACGATTGTGACAGTTAAGTGGGGTGAATAGATATATCAATAGTTACTAATACGTAATTATAATGTAATACAGTTATAGACTTGTAGTATACAATTTACACATTAGTATACATTGTGTAATACGTAATGTAAATATAATACACATATTTATATTTTATATAATATATAGTATAATATATAAAATATATGTAATATATATCAGAGTATCGTATATAATTTATATATTATATAGTTATGTGTGTCTCCTACATATGTTTAGATATAATTTAATATATTGGACATTCGCTGGAATATATATTTATATATTCATCTAAAGTTAGTATAAATATGCTATCAGTGTATTAGATGTTTATATTGTAGTAATACACATTTCTATAGCGGGCCCGGTTGTAGTAACGTAGGAAGCCAGCCAGACTGTCCCGGAGACGTGGCAGGGTGAGGGTGGCGGGATAGGCAAGGTGCGGAGCGGTGGAGTCACCACCGTGAGCGGTGGTCGCTGTCCCAGGCTGACCCTCCCTCTCCCTGCAGAATGGCCGGAGTTCGTGCGCAACTACGCCCCCTGGTGGGCCACGCACACGCTGGACTGGCTGAAGTTCGGCCGGAAGGTGTTGGTGGTGCACTTCGAGGACCTGAAGCAGGACCTCTTCGCGCAGCTGGGCCGCATGGTCAGCCTACTGGGCGTGGCCGTCAGGGAGGACCGACTGCTGTGCGTGGAGAGCCAGAAGGACGGCAACTTCAAGCGCTCGGGGCTGCGCAAGCTCGAGTACGACCCGTACACGGCCGACATGCAGAAGAGCATCTCGGCCTACATCAAGCTGGTGGACGAGGCCCTCAAGGGGCGCAACCTCACGGGCGTGCCCGACGACTATTACCCAAGATGATGCCCCGGCGCAGGGGAGGGGCGGGAGCCCTGAGCATGCCCTGGTGACACTCACTGACCTGTCCTCTCTTTGGTTTGGGGACCATCCATCCCCCTGGCTGTGGTGGCCTTCAGCGAGTTTCCTGCATGACAGAGGAGGCTCAAGGGAAGACATTGTCCAGGCGCACCTACCCCACTCTCCACTTCTTACCCGGGAGATACAGGCTACCTGGTTTGGGGTGTTCCAGCCACATGGACCCTTTTCTCTCGCATACCCACCTGCCCTGTGTCCCTGCCTCCACCACTCTGGGTTCCCCTGGTGGGAGGGAGGGCGCCTCGTTGTCACAGAGACATGCTGGGCCCTGCCCACCCCCAGCAGCAGTTGCTGAGGACTCATGTGACAGCTCCAGGGGCCTTTATAAAAAATTCAACTTCTGTGGGCTGAGATGTGCCACCCCTTTCCTTCTCTGCTCAGGAAACCCTGGCACTGTCTCCATCTCAGGCCACCCTCTGTGGGGAAGACATTGCTGGCCGTGTCCTCGGGGCAGAGCAGGGAGACAGTGGTGCTCATGATCGGTGGACTGGCATCACCACCTGGCATCCTGGGCACCGTAAACCCACCCCCTGGCCACACTGCAGCTGAGGAGCTGCCTGGTGGCCTTTCTACTCAAGGGTTCCAATCTTGTGGTGTTCTTCCTCTGCTGTGTCTAAGTGACATTGCAACTCCTGTATCCCACTCCCAGGGTTCCTTGGGCAGCATCAGATAACCCCACACGATGCTGTGCCCAGAAGTTGGGTAAGCGTTAGAGCCCCAGGGACACATCTGTCCATTGTGGGTTCCAACACATTGATCTTCCACTGCCCTCCTGACCCCTACCAGTGGGTTCTTTGCTACTCAGCCGGTAGAGCAAGAGTGCTCCAAATCAGGTGGAACCACACCCAGCAGAGACTCCCATTACCTGCCTAGACTGACAGCCTCCCTTCTTCAGAGCCCCACAGGACCAGCTTCCCCCGAGGGCCCTTTAAGGAATGGGGGTAGTGAACGGCTCATCGTTTCCATTGTAACGCTGCTCTCTTAATGCTGAGACACCAAACCAAAGGATTTCCGAGGACCTGAGTCACTGATCATCTGTTTTAAAGCATTGCTCCAGGACCCCGTTCTCCCCCAGCACTGGGATCCGGGTGGCTTCACACCCAGCCCACATTTGCACCATCCCCATCCTGTAGATGCAAAAGCCATAGGTCACAGCCTCTTTGCTCTTCTGCCTGGAGTCCCCCCCTCCCCAGGGAAATGCTTATTCCCAAAGAGCAAAGGGACTATGGAGAAGGCGAGTGAAAAGAGTATATTTTTTTAAGAGGAATATGACCAATACATTCCGCCCCCTTGGGCCCTGGCCATGCAAAGAGAAGGCACGAGGGGTGGACCCGAGCTATCCTTCTCCAGGTTCCCCCATCTATAGGATTTGGGCCACCCCATGGCTCAGCCAGCGGGCTCT
Organism: Dinomys branickii; assembly: GCA_004027595.1. Taxonomy (NCBI): domain Eukaryota; kingdom Metazoa; phylum Chordata; class Mammalia; order Rodentia; family Dinomyidae; genus Dinomys; species Dinomys branickii. Next base: position 18,936 of record PVLD010010596.1, read on the forward strand.
GAATGTATTTTGTACCATGTTTCTTTCCCCCAGCTGATTTCTAGTCTTTCATGAAGCCGTGGAGAGCTTGGCCTCTCTTCTCACATGGAAGCCACCTCTCTCTGGAAGACTCTTGGCCCACGACCTGGGCCACCTCTTTGCTGGTGGTCCCTCTGGCCACAGGCTTGTGTCTAAAGATTCCTCAGGTCAACACTATCATTAAATTTAAGTTTTGTTGATAATTCTACCCTGTGGTAGAGTGTTGCAGAAGGCAAGTTTATAAAGGGGATATTTTCTTTGTGTGTGTATGTGGCTGGTATGTCTGGAGATAGAGCTGGTGTGTAACTCTCTCTCTCTCTCTCTCTCTCTCTCTCTCTCTCTCTCTCTCTCTCTCTCTCTCTTCCTCTCTTCCTGTCAAGAGCTCTGTGCCTCTGTGTGAAATTGTCTCTGCCTAATGAAACTGTATTTCCCTGTGGTTGTGGAGATCAGACCATTCTTAATGTGTCTGCGTGTGGAACTGTGTGTAAAGGGAAACAATTGGTGTGGGTGACCCAAGGTGTGAGAGGCTGTCAGTCTGTTTGGGGAAAGATCTGCCTTCTGTGTGTGCCTTTTGTCTTTGGTAACTATAAGGGGTGTGGGCAGACGTGGGCTGGAAGAGACAGTCACCGTAAGTTTGTACAAGGGTATGGAGGAGGTTATCTATGGAAGGTGGCCCTTCTGTATACATTTGTGTGTGAGTGTGTGTGTGACAGAGGGGGACCCTAGTGTGTGCTATGCGCACATTTTTGCAGCAGGGAAGCCAGTGAGAATACAAGAGCACCGAGAGGCCCCTCTGTCCCCTGGCGTGTGTGGTGATAGGGAATGTTTAGCCTTAACCTCTGATGCAGCTGAAGGAAGACCCTGGTTCACTCCTCTCACTCACCGAAGAGGTTTCTGAGCAAGGTGCTGGTGCCCAGACTGTTTCCCAGCCCAAGGGAGAGACAAGACTTTAGGTCCTACCATATGGGTAGTAAGGGGAAACGGAGCAGGAACATTCAGAAAAAAGAGGGAAGGGCTTCCCCTCATCCAAGGGAAGAGCGCAGGACTCAGGGTCCTGGGGCTCATAGATAAGGAGGAGAAAAAAGATCCCAAGGGGGGAAGTGACATGGCGATGCCTGCTGGCTCGTAGAAACCATCTGGGATGACTGGCTGAGCTCTGACCTGAGCTCCAGCCAGCACCCTGACCCCTGGTCACACACAGAGCCCAGTCCTAGACCTTTAAACCTGAGTCATGACTGAACCCAGACCACACGCAGAGCTCTGATCCTGGACATATACTGACCCACGATCCCTGTCCTGCATTGATCTTTTACCCAAGCTCCACATGGACTGAGTCCCAACTCTGATCATGTGCGCACTGATCCCTGACCTGGTTATTGATTACGCCTCAGCACAGGCCTTAGATGGGGCCCTAACCTGGCCCAGGACAAATGCTGACAGTGTCTCTTGCCTGAGTCCTAATCTTTGTCACTTGAGCTCTGATTCTGGCTGCAAACTGAGCCCCACCCCACTCTGGAGGAGTCCTGATCTCGATCACTCTGAGGCGCAGCCTGATCCCACACCCAGCCTTGACTCTGGTCCCAGCCTGAGCCCTGAACTGACCATGCCGACTTCCTTTTCCCTCTCTCAATATCATCTGGAATCAAGTTCTCCCGGCTGGAAATGAGGGACACCGTGAGGCACCCAGCTTCCTGGATACTCCCAGGATCTCAAGGATTTTGTGCCGTATCCAGCTGCCCACTCCTCCTCACCACAGTTGCCATAGAGAGGGGGCGGCTGCTGTAAAACCTCTTCAGGCCGAAGTCGGGGCTGATGTGGACGGCTTGCCACTGCTTTGGCTGATGTCTGACCTTTGCACTGCACTTCATCATCTGCAACCAAACGTTTGTATTTCAGACTCACAACTGAGTCATGCAAAACAAGTTTATTAAGCATCTACCACAGAGCATAGCAGGCACTAGTTCCTTTCTGAGGGACTGAGGGAGGAACATTCCCCATTCCTGCAGAGTTTACGTTTGACCAGTACAGAGCAGATTATCTGTAAGGTGATCAGAAAGATTTTGCAGAGATGAGAATGGGACAAAGGAGGTAAGGATGGAGGGCTGGGGCCACTCCTCACCACGCCCGTGAGGGAGGTGGAAGAGAGATTATAGGTCCGTTCTAGAGGGGCAACAAGGTGTCCAGTAAGAGTCCCAAGCCACAGAGAGTCATTGCAGAGCTGAGGCCACTCCCCTTTCCTTCCACGGCCGAGACGTCCATCCCATGTGCAGAAAATGACAGGAGGAAAGCTTACGGTTCCCAGTGGTCCCCAGTGCAGGTGACATGCCTGGCCTGGGTGCTTTAGGCTCTTGTCCTTCTGTGCCCTCAGTGTGGCCCCAGGACTTGAGAGAAGCAGGGCTCAGTATCTTCTGACTGCGGAAATTCACTCCAGATCTCTCCAGTAGCCCCGGAGGCAGCTACAAAGGTCCCAAGTGCACAGTGTGGGAAGGGAGAGGAGGAAAGGTAAAGGGCAGGCCGGGGTAGAGGTGGAGACTCCACGTGGAGCCGCCAGCTCCCAGAGCCCCGGGCCCTGTCCCCTCATTTCTCTCTCGCATTGCTTTCTTTCCCCATTCCTCCTGTCTTTCTCTGTTTTTCTTACCCCGCCTTCTGCTCTCAATCTCGTTCTTTCTGGTCTAATTTCCTCCAGTTGCTCATTAACCACTGTTCTCTGTTATCTTTCCACCCACGTGCCCTCCCCCCCCACTTCCCCTCTCCCTGTTCCCGTCGTCTCGTCTTTTTCTCCTTCTTGATTGCTGCAAGTGTCTCTCCACCTCTACCTCTTCAGCCCTGAGCTCTCTGCCTCTCTCTCCTCCCCTTTCTCCCTGCCCACCCTGCTGTCCTCTCCCATCTCCTCATCCTAGACAGTGGGGGTGATTCTGCAAGATCCAGGCACAGGGAGACAAGTGGGTACCCAGGCTGGTAACCAAGGAAGTGGTTTCCTTAGCAACAGAATCTGCAGGCACGTGCTGCAATGCCCTGTCCCCTTCACTATTACAGTAAGGAGAGAGAGGGAAGGAGAGACAGGGAGAGAGAAGGAGGGAGGGAGAGCGGGGAGGGAGAGAATCTGGATGGTATGGGGTGGCAGGAAGCCTTGAGATAGTTATACCCCCCTGTAAAATGATTCTTACAAGAAGGCACAGTGGTCTGACATCAGCTCTTACTTTAGGGACACTCAGAAGTATCAGAATGGGGCCCAGAGATGGGCATGGAAATGGGGGAGAGCTGGAGGTGGGACCCGCGGGAGTTAGTGACAGGTTGTATGTGGGGAGGAAGAAAAGACAAGAAGAAAGGCAAAGACCCCAAGGTGCTGGCCCGGGCCGCTCCTCGCAGGGGAGCCTCCTCTGACTGAGACTGAGGACCCAGCACAGGAGCGGATGAGCGAGGGGCGGCTATGAAGGTGTCAGAGCTCCCTGTCCCAGCAACTCATCTCACTGGCAGCCCTGGGACTCCAAGCTGGGAACCACGCAGAGCCTGTCCGGAAGCTGGAAGGGAAAGAGGCGGGTATAATATGGAGAGAAGGGGAGAAAGACAGAGATCTAAATCCTTGACTTGGCACTTTTTCCTACCGGGAAAACAAAAATATGTTCAATTTTAGAGAAATGAGGAAGGGAGAGGAGGGAGACAAAAGCGCCCACTGTATGATCGCTTCGGCGGCTATAAATAACTGTCCCCAAAGAAAACATCTGCCAGGATGCATTCCCTTCCAGCGCGAAGAGTTGCGCCCCCAGCCCATGTGGATATTTAAACGACTCAGAGGGATGTGGGAGGGTGAGGGCCAAGGCGTAGTGCGCGGATGAATGTAACATGGAAATCTGGCCACGTTTCCCCCCAAAGCAATAAAACGTGCAGGCGAGGAGAGCTGTAAATCTGGATGATGATAATATCCATCCTCGCAAAGGCAACATGTTTATTTATCATGTTTGTGGGTTTACTACTGCTCCTCCAATTTACAGTCTGCAATCTGCCTGCGTGCAACGGCAGAGGTACAGAAATGAGGACAGACCCAGCAGCATGTGGAGGAGGAAGAAATGATAAAATATTTACCCCTCGCCCCACCCCCACCCCCTGGCTGCCTTAAATCCAATTTCAAACAAAGATGGTGATTTATCTGAGCCGGGCCTTGTAGCTCTTTCGGGCCGCCAATGGCTAATTGAAACGAACAGTCATTGCGGAAGGAAATGTGTTGCAACGAAATGATTTTAGTGCATTGGAGAATCATTTGCTAAACAATTATGGGAATGGATAGTCGGCTGAAAGTGACAGAGAGGGCAGCACTTGGTGGTGACCAGATTTCTGTGCACCCTCAAGTAGGAGACAAAAGGAAAGAGAGAAATCTCCTTCTGAGACGGGAGTTAGGCACCCAACCCGTAACACGGTTACCTGGGCCTCCCCAGGCTCGGCATGCCCAGGTTTAGCTCAGGTCTTCTGAGTCAGATGTTCCAAAAGCTGGGGCCAGGGGTCTGCCTGTGTCTTCCAGAGCTCTCCGGGTACAGGGACCGCTACAGTGAGAAGGGCGCGGGGCTGGTGCTGCGGGCCGACCCTGAGGCAAGCTGTGGACTGTTGACCGGAACCATCTGGCCCGAACCATCATCACAACAGGAAAGGACGGAGGATTGTCCCGATCACCCACACCTTTCCATGCATTACGACCCACGCATCCCTAAAACTCACTCAATATGGCACAGAGTAAGTGCTAGGTAAATGCCTGTTGATTTTCCCAATAAGTGAATATTGAGATTCACTTTTGAACAGATACTAAGAGCCAGAGTCACCAGCCAAAGCTGGTTTGAGTTTGTCCCTTAGTGGCCCCGAAGTTTATCCCCAGCAAGATTGAATGTTTCCTATTCTCTTGCCCCACTTAGACTCCCACAGCCAGTGAATGGCGTAGTGTAGTTCACACTCCTGGTCCTCAAGAACCCACTGTGCACACCTCTTCCCAAAATTACAGGAAATGCTGTCACAGGGTGTGCTGGTCAAACTACCAGGGTCAAAGGGAAGGAGGGAGGAAAGACGTACGTTGGCTCACAGTTCAGAGGTTTCAGGTCATGACTGGCTGCTTTGAGGCCTGTGATGAGGCCAAAATATCATAAGGAGTGTGTGGTGGTGGTGGTGGTGGGGGTTATAAAAAGCCCCTTCCCCCAAACTCATTAAGCTATGAATCCATAAATAGATGAACCCACTGATGGGGTCAGAGTCCTTGTGATCCAGTCACCCTCAAAAGCCCCACCCCCAACACCAGTGCACTGGGAACTAAGTCCTGAACACATGAGCTTTTCTATTTTTAATGTCTGTTTGCATTTGTATTGTTTACAATGCATAGTGATCACCATCCAAACCCTAACCCATGGGTAGCTTGGAACTGACCATGGTGGAGATATTTACACCGTGGAAAGTATGGCAAATGCTACAAATCAGGAGTTCTATTTTTTGTTTTTGTTTTTGAGAGACAACTGCTAAGTACTTGCCTGTACACCGCTGCCCAGACCACACACCCTCACACACCACCCCGTTTCTTTTCTGTATTCGCACTGTGCCCCTAGCTTGGAAGGCCTTCATTCGGCTTATTGCTTGGCCTCCTTAGGACATGGTTCAGGCTCATCCTTTCTGAGGCAGCCTACCACGATGATAAAGAAAAAGTTTAGCTTTTTCTCTACCCTCTTAATCACAGCTCTGAATATGACAATTGTGATTTCTTGAGAGAGGTTGAGAGAGGCACACATGCAAGCACAATCTTATATGTTGTCCCATTAGGGTGAAAACCATATTCAGCTCCAGATTTCCATGTACCTCCTCGCAGAGACTAGGGGGGGTGCAAGTTTTCATACAATAAAAGAACAACTACACCAACTATAGTCACCACTGTTCTCCAATTTTTTGGTTCTCACAAACTCAAGAGTCAGTGGACAGAAGGATCCACCTACCTACATACTGGCCGAGAAGAAATGGAAATAAGAAATGATGGTCATGGTAATTCTGGTAAGTAAGACCCTAAATAGTATGTCCTAGCCTTACACCAAGAATTTCACATGTATATCATCCCCAAATCATCACCAGAATGCTGAGACACAGGGATTCATTCTTCCCACTTTATAGTCATGGAAACCCAGACTTAGGTGAAATAATTTATCCAAGATCACACAGCTTGGAAATGACAGAACTGGCCTGAGAACCAAGTAGTCTGGTTTCAGAGTCCCTGCATTTAGCCACTGTGTTGCATCCTAGGGGAAGAGCTTAATCCAGAGCCAGGAAGAAAGGAGTCGGTCTGGGAGGATACCAGGGAGGGCTGCAGGAGGAAGCACTGAGCAAGAACCAGACTGCTTCAGAACAAGAGATGAGGGAAGAAAACAAACCATACAAAGACTTGGCCTTCCTGGATATATTTAGATCCCCAGGGACTTAATTTAGGAAGTTAGAAAAAAATCCAACAAAATTGAGAATTTTTTTTGGTTTCCAATTTAGAGCAGTGGGTCCTATCCTCAGTCAAAACCAACCTGAAACCCTAATTCAGTGATGGAGAGCTTATGGCACACACGCCATTGTAGGCTGTTTGTATTGTTGAACGTTCTGGAAGGTTCATCATCACTGCCCTAATCTCTACACAGTGGTCCTCAACCAAGCATGGCTTTGCACCTCAGGGAATTTTTAGCAATATCTGGAGCTGTTTTTGGTTTTTACTACTGGGAGGGAGACATTGGTGGCATTGAGTGAGCAGAGGCCAGGATTGCTACTCAACGTCCTACAATGCACAGAGCCCAAGGGGTGAGGTGAGATGGAGACCAGCACCCTCAGAAGGATGCAGGCTGGGAGTTGGTGGTCCAGGCACCTTTGGGCTGTTAGCTGCAAGACTGGTTCATAGGTTCCCATGACAGCTGCCAAGCAATGATCTTTGATTCCACAGTTCAGTGGTTTTCTCCAAATCCCTGTCTCCACGTGCCCCACACCACAGAGACAAAGTGACAATATCTTCCCAGGCAGAGACTGTACAGGAGAAGGGAACATGGACCAAGACCCTTCCATTGTGACAATGGGAGCAGGAAATTTGGGAACAGGCAGAAAAAAAAAGAAAAGGAGGGCTTAAAACTATTAAGGTCTGATGGTCAGACACAGAGGGCTCTGGGGAGGGAAGACGTGTTTTCAGGCCAGCTTAGAAATCTGATGAAGGCATAAATTGCCCCTGAAAAATGTGTACCTGTGCACAGAGTTTTATGTATGGTTTCAAGGAACATTTATACCTCTGTGGCCTAAATGAGGAAATTAGAAATCATTGAATCCAGTGGCTCCCAAATTAGAGCAGTGGATCTCTATCTTCAATCAAAACCAAATGTGAAATACTGACCTCTAATATAATAGCTCTCATCCAGGCATTGTTTTGTACTCCAGGAGATCTTCAGAAAAGTCTGGAGATATTTTGGGTCTTCACAACTAGGGGAGAGAAGGTGCTCCTGGCACTTAGTGGGTAAAGAGTAAGAATCCACTCAACACCTTACAGTGCAAACAATAGTCCACCACAACAAAGTATGATCTGACCCCAAATGTCCATACTGCCAAGGTGGTGAAACCCTAGTGCAATATCATAAAGGGATCTGCTCAAGTGGTGAGGTGGCTGGGAAGCAGGCATGGAGCCCTCCTAGCATCACACAAACCTGATTTAGATGTGACTCAGCTAGGTGACCTAGAGCTGGCTGCCACACATCTTTGAGCTTTAGTTTCCTCCATTTTGAAATGCGGGAGGTCATCCTGGAATTTAACTTCTGGGCTGATTGCACTATGTTCAGAGGAGCATAAAACAGCAAAGTACTGTTAGCTGTAGTACACTGGTGCCCTAGTTTACAAACTTAATTTGCTTTATGAGTTTGGAGAAGGGGGTTGTGCTTTTGTGTGGGGAAGATGGTCGTGATCATATTTGTCACCCTAGTCTGAGTTTCTGAATGGAAGCAAAATTCTGCTGAATGCTATTGTTTGTGAACTGAATTATTTGCAAACGGAAGCATTTGTGAACTGAGGTATTACTGTATTAGTACTAGTAATAGTGTTGTCGAAGATGTCACAAACGAGGGAATCAGTTCCTAAGTAACTCAGAGAAGTATTTATGACTAGCTAACTTGAGGGATCAAGGACACAAGTAAGCTGAGAAATGCCTTATCAAGCTATAGTGATGAAGTGATTGGCTGGTTTTTTCCTATGTAGCTTATAAACGAACCCTAACATATGTGAACTTCTCCCAACAATGTTGGGGCAGTCCTGTTTCAGGAAGACCTTGAAGAACCCAGGCAACCACACCCCAGCATGTTGGGTTTGTATAGAACTTCACCTTCTAATCATCTAGCTCTGTTTCCTATTTTCACCCATTCAGAGCCCAGCACTCATCTTCACAGTGAATCTTGATTTAAGAAATTTAAGATATTTGTCTATCTTTGCTTGAGATCCCCTAAAAGCAGAACCCTAGGCAAGGATGTGTGTGCAGGTCATAATTGAGAGATGACCCTAGGGAGCAGAAATAGAGACACCAGAAAGAAATAAAAACCACTGTAAGACTATGGGTCATGGCAGTGTGATTCTTCCAGGATGTCCTAAAAAGTGTATAAAACTGTTAGTCACTTCCCATGTCACTGTGACAAAATCCCCAACACCCCCAACTTAAAAGAAGAAAGGTTTATTTTGGCTCGTGTTTTAGAAATTTAAGTCCATAATTAGTGTGCTCAAACACAGAAACGGTATGGCCTAGGCGGAGGAACGTTGCTCACCTCACGGCGGCCAGGAAGCAGAGAGCATGCAGGGAGCCTAGCAGGGAGACACGCACTTCCAGGCCGTGTCTCCAGTGGCCCAACTCTTCCAACCAAATCCCGGCCCCTAATACCAAATTTAACTATAGCGCCCCCATGAATCAATTACCTTTCAAAAAGCTCCACTCATCAGCATAGGAGGTTTGAGGCTATATCTAGACACAAACTGTAACAAGACTGCTGTCAGGGTCATCTGCTAGAAGAGATGAGAGTTTCCATCAGCTCTCTGCCTTCACTTGTTGGGAACTGCCCTTGAGGCTAAGCCGGTAACTTCCCTTGCAGGAGCTTCAGCAAGGGGCAGCAGAAGTTCAAGACACTAGAGAGGCCCAGGATCAAAATCAGGGTTCGTGAAAGATGCTTGACATGAAAGAGGAAGTGAGTGGGAGAAATCACTGGAGTTAGACATTGACAGGTGCAAATTCAAGCGCGGATGGACTGCTATACCAGATGATATTACAGGCACATAATTCCTGGGGTTCTTACTGGGCTCAAGTCTCACTTTTGGCCACTACGAAACTCTGAATTTCAGTTTTCTTCTTATTGTAGACACAGTGACATCTTTCTCACAGAGCTGTTGGGAGAATGGGGTGAGTTTATGTTTGTGAACTACCTTGCAATCATACTGTCTTACATAAATATACTATTACAAATCATAGGTGCTCCATAAACAGAAGCAATCACCCATATACTTTCATTCACCTGTTTGCCACAGTTTATGCCAAGTACTGGATAAACTTACAGGAAATGAGGTTTGGCAACTCTGTTGGTCAGCTTTCTGTTACTGTGAGAAAATACCTGACATAAATAGCTTGTAAAGAGGAAAGGTTCGTGCTGCTTCATGGTTTCAGAGGCATCAGTTCATGGCCACTTAGCCCCGTTGCTTTGGGCTTGTGGTGGTGCTGCACATCGCGGTGGGAGTATATAGAGGAGGAGGTCGCTCACCTCATGGAAGCTGGGAAGCGAAGAGAGCTAGGAAAGAGCTGGGATCCCAATACTCCTTCAAGGCCACTCCCCCAGTAACCTAGCCTCCTCCCACAGGGCCTTGCCTCTTAGATGTTGCACCACCTTCCGGTAGCGCCCAAAGCTGGACACCAAGCCTTCAACGCATGGGCCTCTGGAGGACACTTCCAAAACAGTGAACAGATTGGCAGGAAAGGAGGGTAAATGCATCGCCAGTGGAATCTTCAAAGCTTAGTGATCTTCTGCTAGAAGAGCTCTTCAGAGTAATCCCCAGGTTCATGTCAACGGTTCATATTTGGTGCAAGTTCCAATGATATGGTTCATCTCATGCAGACAAAAATCTTTTAAACTTTTTTTCCAAGTAGAAAAACCACCAGAGCATTTAGGTAGGTCATACAACTCAGATAGCTAGAGGACTCAGAAGAATGTCACAAATAGGTTAAGTGCACACAGTTCCACATACTCAACACATAAATACACACACACACACACACACACACACACACACACACACGAAATCTTCATTTCCACAAAGAAGTAGATTTTACTCCTGTAGTTTTCTTGAAACATGGAGCTTTCATAAACTTTGTTAACTGTCACACTTTTAATAGAGGTATCCAAAGAAACATTTCTCTACTACAAGGAAAATGTACAAGCATTGTATCAAGTGGCTGTTAACTGTGTTGAGGAGGCAAAAGAGTGGTGGAGACTTTGATTAACTGGAGATACTGTCTCAGTGACATCACAATAAATGAAACAAAGCACTCAAAGAATCAGTCCTACTGAAATAAGCCTAAGCAGATGAAGACTGACAGGATCAGTGTTTTGGAGCCCTGGAATTTAATCCAAAACATATATCAACCTTGGAAATGTTTAATGAAATAAAGAGAAACTGAATCTCAGCATCTAAGAAAATCTCCATCAGGTGACTGGCTTATCACTAAAATAATGGAGCAGAAAGTGCACATGACAAGGAATACAATCTGTGCAAAAAGAATTTGGAAAAGTTGGTAGGCAGACAGTCGCAGCCACCCCACCATCCAAGTCAATGATAGCAATTTCCAGGAGAGGGAGAGAATATGATTTCTAGAGTTACAGATTATAATATTCCAAAAGATCAGTTTTTGCCAAAGCAATGGGAAAATAAATACACCACATTCAAAGGGGGAAGAAATAAGTTGACAGAAATCACCCTTGAGGAAGCCTAGATATTGGACTTACTTAAGAGCAGCCTTAAGTTAACAGCCCCAAGTACGTCTAAGGGGTTAAAGGAAACTATGAGCAAGGGAATCAGGAAAATGATGTACGGACTGAATGAGCAGAAACTTTATTAGGCCCAGACTAGAACTTCAGAACATAAAAGGTACAACACCTGAAATGAAAAGTTCACTGCTAGTGTTCCTAAGCAGATTTGAACAGGAAGAAGGAGAATCATTGAAAAAAATTTTAAATGACATAATCTAGTCTAGGGAGTAGAAGAAAAAAACAGTGAAGAAAAGTGAATAAAGTCATGGAACCTGGACGACACCACCAAGTATAACAACATGAATTATGGCAGTCATGGAAGGAGAGGAGAGAGAAATAGAAGAAATAGCCAGAGAAGTAATACACAAAACTTTCCAAATGTGATGAAATACATGAATTTACACACCCAAGATGTTCAATGAACTCCTTGTGGGAGAAATCCAAAGAACTTGCACCAGTCATATTATAATCAGATGGCCAAAACCAAAAAGAATGTTGCAAACACAAGACACAAGTGGCTCACCACATACGAGGAATTCCTAATAAGATTAATGGCCAATTTCTCATTAGAAAACGTGGGAACCAGAAGACAGTGGGATAACATGTTCAAAGCCCTAAAATTTAAAAAAAAAATGTCAGTCAAGTAATAATTTGACATCCAGAAAAGTATCCTCCAGAAATGAGGGAGAAATGAAGATAGTCCCAGATAAATAAAAGTTGAGGAAGTTCATTGCTAAAAGGCTGGTCTATTTTAAGTGAAATAAATCAGACACAGGAGGCAAAATATTGCGTGGTTTCTCTTATCTGAAAAACCTCAAATATAAATTAATAAAAGTAAAACAAAGGAGAAATGGTAGGAAGCAAAAAGACTGTTGTGGGAGGAGAAGGCAGAGGGGGTCGTTGAGGAGAGAGAAGGGATTGAAAATAATCAAGCTACATTATATACATGTTCCAACAAGCATAACTATTATATATAAGCATGAATATTATATATATTATAAATGAGCATAACTATTAGATATTGCAAACATACTCTAATAAAAAATCTTTAAAATAAATGCAAAGGAAGTCTTTGGCGAAATGAAAGGAGGTTAGTTACTCAAAGCCATGAAGAAGTGATGAACCCTGTGAAGGTAAATCATAGGTAAATATAAAGCCATATTGCATTTTTGGTATAATCTGTAGCCATAACATGAAGGCAGGGAGAGGAAGTGTGTATGTTACTTTATAGGGGAATCTGTGCCCCATGAAGGAGAAAAGCACAACTCAACTGCAAACAGTTATTTCTACATGAGCCACAGTTTCCAGAGCTTTGCATTTTCCAAGGTATTTTAGGTGAAATCACCGGATAGTTCATCATTTTTAACACACTGTTGATCAAAGAAAACATATGAACAGACCACATGTGGCCCATGATCAGCTGGTTTGTGAAGACTATCCAAGAGCAAACACTCAAAATAATTCATTTTTAAAGAGAAAAGGGTTGTTTTGGTTCATGGATCAGGTATTTTACTCTCTAAGAACTGCCACAATCTTCCACAGTATTCCCTGTGCCCTCCCCTTGAGGAGCTGGTGAGGCCAGAACTGATCCTGCAGATGGAAACCAACAGATACACTGGATGGCAGGTGTGGCTGAGGTTGGGATTGGTCCCTGGTGTCTCTAAAAGAAGAGCAAAGCCTTAGAGGGAAAGTGTAAAAGTTTCTGCCTCAGGGCCACTTTACAAGGCTCCCAAGCTCTTTCAACTAGAAGACAGTTCCTCTGTGTATGGTGGTACAGACCATACACTGTAGAAGTCTACAAGATGCCATTAGTCCAGAGTCACATAGGTTTACATATTGCGATGTTTTTTGCAGCACAAGAGTGTCTTGAGGAGGAGTGCCTCTTCTAATTGTCAAACATGTGAAACATGAGCTAATGGTACGGGGCCACTCGTGTGATCTGGCGCCTCATTCCCCAGCCCCAAGCAGGTGCATATGTACAATGTTCCCAAGTGTAGACAATGACAGCTAGAATGGACCTTGGGAACCACAAGCCTCAAGCTGTTCTATAGGTGAAGATTAGGACCCTAAAACATGAGAACTTGCTTGGAAGAAAACCCAGGGCTATGATAAATAATTAATAGTTGATATGAGTCAAGAGTGGACCCAGTATAGGTACTCCGCTACACCCTTCATGTTGATGGCCTAAATGAATCCTGACAAAAACTCCATAGAATTTCACAGATGAAGAAATTGAGGCTCAGGGTTGTGTGTCACTTGCGCAAAAGTCACACATGGAATAAGTGGCAGAAATTGGGTGCACATCCAGCAGCCTGGCCTTGGATCCTGTGTCCCTTTGGCTTACGGATCTGCAGGTAGAGCGTGGACAGCTCATCTCTGTTCCACTGGGCAACGCTGGAATCTCCCAAGTCTGCACTCCCTCACCCGTCAGCGGCCTCAAACATCTGCGCCATCTCTCTATCCCCAGGTAGTCCCCCTCATGGTGTTTTCATCATGTAAACTTCAGACAAGCACTCCCTACTGGTAGTCACGATTCCAAGGCATGTGCGTCAAGAGACAGGAAGGCAGGCGGAGCTGTACTCCTCTGTAAGACCTTGCCTCTGAAGTCACAGCCCCCCCAGATTAAGGGGGGGCATAGACCTGCTTTTGATGGGGAACTATGGACATCTCATTGCACAAGTAGCGGGCAGGGGTGGAAACATCCATTCGTTTCTACCTGCAGGGTCAACTGTGGCCTCACCAATTTGTCAGTTTAGCATCTCTGAGTAGTACAGTCTGTCCTGTTGGCAGGAGAACAGACAGGCTTTGGGGGTAACTGCTCCTGGGCTCACCCTTGGTACAACTGCCTGTGATTAGCTTCAAGGTGCCTTGGAAGAATGGTCATGGGAATCGAAGGTTGAGGAGACTTTGAAGTAGTGGCCAGTTTCCAGGTGCTGGGTGACATCCGGATGCCCATCTGGATTCACTTTCCCACTTCTCCCTGTCCTCTCCAGCCTCGGCGCACCGGTGGGAGCTGCACTGTATGGTCCCCGTCCAGATTAACCAAACAGAAGAGCTAGCAGGAAGCCGGGGCCAGGAGGAGAGGGAGCTGGGGACTTTGTTCTGCTGACCCGTCCTCTCGCACGGCCATATGCTGGCTCTGCTCTGGGTGACAGCACTGCTTCTACTCGTCTGAAGGATTCTCTCCTTCCAGGTTCCAGAATTGGCTTTTGAACCTGGAAACCGTTACAGCTTCTCGGGTACCAGCCCCACCTTATGCTGTGGGTCCCCCACACCCTGGTGACACCTCCATGAATATTCTTTGCAGTGAAAGCCTCCGTGACTTATTCCACTCGCTCACTAGAATGCTGTCTCACACGGACTGAGGCCAGTGTGCATTGTTTCTAGTTACTGGCTGCCTTTCCAGCGACATTTACTCATTTATTCACTCATATATCCATCCTGTGTTCATTAGCTTGCTCACTCACTCATTACCGGGTTTTGGGGGTGTTAGAGTCTCCTTCCACAGGCGGTTCCTAGGTTCTTTTCATCCAAAGCAAAAGAGCTAATGCAGACAAGGGCAGATGGTAGCAAGGGTTTGCATGTACTAAAGGGAGGAAGAGAAACAGGCTCTGCAGAGTAAGTCTGGGCCAAGTAAAAGCAGGAGATGAACACACACCACAGGACGAGAGCGGGCTCCTCTGAGCGCACTCAGCAGTGGACAGTTCCGTGGGCCTCCCCTTCAGCCTATCCACGTTTCAGACTGGCAGCAGGTCTAGGCCATCCTATTAAAAAAAAAAATCTCAAATTCTCCCGAGAAGGCCGTGTGCAGGGCTTTGGGAGCTCTTCTGTGCATGTGACCCGGGATGTTGTAATTAGCAGGTCACCTACTTCCCCAGCCAGTCTGCCACCTCCTACTCCCTGCCTCACACTCCTTGGCAATTCACCAACCTTAAACTGTTCCCCACGACCCCTCCCTCCCTCTCTGGTGAGTTCCACTCATCTCGCACACCCCATAACCGTGCCCCGTCTTCTCCCTCAGATCAAGCCTGCCTGGCAAAGCCTGAACCACAGCGTGGCTTTTCCAGCTGTTCCTCCTTCATCCTAAACTCATGTCTTCCCCTCTCTCTAATCATTCAGCTGCACTGGGGTGTCAGAAATATCACACCTAAACAAGGCCCCCTACCTTAGGGCCCAGTCCCTGCCTCTGAACATCCGCTGGATGATCCCTTCAGGACTGAGTGTGCCGGACGGGAATCCCTGCAGCATGTGAGGACTGGGAACTACACAAACTAACCCACTAAGGAGGCAGGGGGCCCTCGTACATATTTCACCCTACTTCTCCTGTTGTCAAAACTACCAGCCACACTGGGCATCCTGAGCTGGGGCTGGAGGGAGACTGACCCAGGAGAAGCCACATCCACTTCCTCCCTGGGCTTTCCGGAAAGGCTGGCCTCCTGCCCTTCTCTCTCCTCTCAGGGTTGTGGAAAATGCTTAATTAATAAACATGCCTTTAAAGAAGGCTGATGTTAAAGAGCCATGTTTAAGTGCTAATTATTGTTATCATAGATGGTTTTCCACCTAATTAAATGCCTGGATTAGATCACTGTTAGCTAATTCCCAAAGAGAAAGCAGGGCCCTCAGGTTTTAGGATTGCGTCTTTCCCTAGAAGTTGGCCTGGCCCACAGTTCCTTGTGTGACCCAGCGGAGGGTTATGTGAAAAGAAAACGGACTTCGCCTTCGTCTTCTGCATTTCAAGTCCCAGCTCTGTGACTCCTCGGTAGTGCGACCTTTGAAATACGGCTTTATGTCACCCAAAAATATCTAGAAAAGGTGACAACTATCTGTGGAGACCCTCACTCGTTAATCATTCTTGTCAGTAGTGTTACGTTCTCCATCATGGGTTTAGTATTTTACTTTGTGGTGGCCTTTTTGTCAGCTTTATTGAAGTAAATTTTACATACAGCTAATGTATTAGCCAGCTTCTCATTACTACAATGAAATAATTGGGGCAATTAACTTATAAAGAGAAAAGGTTATGTTGAATTCTGGTTCTGGAGGTTCCAGCCTTTAGATTGGGCAGATTAGATTGGGCAATTTAGGTTGCTTTGGGTCATTGGCAATGGGGGGCACCGCATGGCAGGTCCACAGGGCAGAGCAAACAATTTACATTAGCCAAGTAGTGGAGAGAGACTGGAGTCCCATGACCCCTTCCAGGCAGTGTCCACAGTGACCTAGAGACCCCCCCTCCCAGGCCCCGCCTGTCACAACTCCTCCATTTCTCAGCAGTGCTGCCCTGGGGATCACATCTCTAACTCACGGGCCTTTGGAAGGCATGTGACATCTGTACTGTACAAATAAACTTTGCCAGTTTCAGGCACACAACGTGACCAGTTTTCACAGTCGTGTTACAATCATGTGACCAGCCTCACTGTGCTACAGAGCATGATGATTGTTTCCCACACTCTTCCAGACCCTGTCCAGTCGATCTTCTCCCTTTACCCCCTTGGACCTGGCAACAGCCATCTGCTTTCTATCATTCTAGTTTTACCTCTTCTAGAACTTCATAGAAACAGAATCAGACACAGAACCTTGCTCCTTTTCACTACCAGGATGCTTTTATGATTTGTTTATGGCATCGTATATACTTGCAGTTCCTTCTCATTGCTGACTAGCACCACTATCTGGATGTACCACA
The DNA here is from genome assembly GCA_004027595.1 of Dinomys branickii. NCBI lineage: Eukaryota > Metazoa > Chordata > Mammalia > Rodentia > Dinomyidae > Dinomys > Dinomys branickii. The sequence goes on from PVLD010010596.1 coordinate 35,658, forward strand.
TTTTAAACCATTCACCAACTGATGGTGGTTTGAAATATTTCCAGCTCTGGGTTATTGTCCATACCACTCTTCGTATGAATATATCTTGATTCTCATTGAGGAATGAACTCGCTGGTCACAAACTCAGTATATATATAACTCTATAAAAGAACTGACAAACTGTTTCCCTAGGAGACGTGTCCTAGTTACTTTTTCATGACTGAGAAAAAAATACCCAACACCCACAATGTACAGGAGGAGAGGTTTATTTTGGTTCACAGTTTTAGTCCATTGGCTCCAAGGCAGAAATCGGTTGGCAGAGGGATAGTGTAGAAAAAAGTGGGCTCAACTCAAGGTGGCCAGGAAGCTGAGAAGGAAGGGAGAAGCCAGGGACAAGAATACACCCTTCCCAGTCATTCCCCAGGGGCCCGTCTCCAGCCATGCTCCATCTCCTAACGGCACATTCAGCTACTGAACTCATCAATATATGAATCTACTACTGAGTACAGCACTGCTATGATCCAATAACCTCCCAAACGCATGAGACTTCTGGGGGACACACGGTCTAAATCACAAGGCTGTACCATTTTGCGTTTCCAGCTGCTGTGTCTAAGGGTCCAGTTGTCCGTGTTCTTACTAACACCGGTATTATAGTCTGTTCCTTTTCACATAATATAGTGGATGTGAGTGGTGCCTTGTGGTTTAAACTTGCATTTTTAACAGTGAATGATGGTGCACATCTTCACATGTGCTTAGTTTGTAGCTCTACATTTTCCTCGGTGAAGCGTCCATTCAAATGTTCTGCCTGTTCTCTAATTGGGTTGTTTGTCTTATCAACGGGTTGTAGCATTCTTCATGTATTCTGATGGCAAGTGCTTTACTGAATATGCATATTTGTTTCAACCCAGTGGCTTATCTTTCAATTTTCTTGAAAAAATTCTTTCGAAAAAAAACTACTTGTTTCTTTTAACAAAATTCAATTTCTCAATTTCATTTGTGGGGATTCTTGGTTACTTAAGAAATCTTTGCTTAAATTCAACATGCTCTTGTGAACCCAGGCACACAAAGACTTCTTAACTCCTAGTTTCTTCCAACGACATCATTGGCTATTTCCTCCAATCCTCACCCACTTCCCCAATTTCTCCTGCTCTTCCCAGCTTCGTGCTTTGTGTTTTCTGCCTCTCTGCCCTTCTTCATCTTCACCTTCAAAATACACCTGCCTTCTATCTTTTTGCTTCTCCAGTTTGTGGATGGCTTGCTAATCTTTTTCTAGAAGACATTTCTGTTCCTAGAAGTTAGATTTCTTCTCAGTGCAATATGCAGGAACCAATCTCCAGCCACAAAGTGCTATGTCCATGGAAGCATTTTCTCCCCGCTATTGCAAAAGTTGGTAAGAACCACTATGATCTACTCCTGAAGCTAAAATTATACCACACATGTGGTTGTTTCTAGGTAAGGCCAGACTCTAGTTAGGAATCAGCATAAAGTCAGTGAAACGCATAGTATTGGCAAACTAGACTAAAAGTAGTCAGTGTTAACTTATGGTGGTTGTTCTTATGTGGTGTCATAGAGTCTCCAGACTAGATTCCACCATCCGTGTGTTGTTTCTAACTCATTGGATGTTCTCAAAGCACCTGATCTTATCGCCTTCATTGTGTACCAACCTAGAAGTTCAAGAGAACTATTCAACCCAGCTATTCCTCTTCTGGCTATCTTTCCAGAATGGAAAATATCATGCCTCAGCAATGTATGTGCACCCATGTTTATAGCAGCACAATTTGTCCTAGTTCAGTCTTGGAAATGACCCAAATGCCCATCAGCCAGGGAATGGACTGAAAATGATGTGGCACTTTTATACAACAGTGCATTACTCAGCTATAAATAAAGATAAACTCAAGGCTTTTCTAGGTAAAAGGGTGCAACTAGAGACCATACTCATAAATGAAATAAGTCAGGCTTGCATGTGTAAACATCATATTATCTCCCTAATGTAAGAAACTGAAAGAATAAATAAGATCCAAAAGGTGCAATAGATATTGTGAAAGGGAAAGAAACTGCTCAAAAAGAACAACAACTGAGACAAGGGAAAGGAGAAAAGAAGGAAGAGAAACTATGTATGTGCATATACACAAAGTAGTTAAGATAACTGTACTACTAATTTCCATTAGTTCATTGAAAGGAAGTTAGTGCTTATATTGTGTGATCAATTCTGCACACCTATATCTGGTAATCTGAGCAACTCCTTTGAAAATAACAATATGCAATGTTAGAGCCATTGTTAATTTCCTATCATCTTATTTTGAAATTCTGCATTGTTTTTATTGGTTTTTTAAATTCTCTTTAAAATAATAAATAAATAATAAATCTGTTTTAGGTTAATTCTTCCTTTGATGGCTTCTAGCATACTCAGAGGAGGTATTCCTTGCTTCGTGTCATGCATAAGGAAAATGAGTAGTAGCAGTGTGGCTAAATGACTCACCCAGGGTCAGATGGTCAGTTTTGGAATTCCATGATGCCCTTATATTAAGTGGGGCACTGTTTGTTTTCTGTTTGTTGTTCTACCTGTGTTGGCCAGGTATTACCTTGATAATGCTCCACAGCAAACCATGTAAAATTAGTGATTTTAAATGACAATTGTGTGTTCTTGCAGGTCTACCTATGGGTTACAACATAATAGGGTTGAATGAGACTTTATTATTCAGACTGAAAGGTGAGCTCAAATTTCTTCCATGTAAGTTTGATTCTAGGGCCCAAGCTAAAGAGGCAGCAACTATCTGGAGATGATAGATGCACACAAGACAACTCCTAAACACATTTGTGCCTCTGCTTACATCCCTTTTGCTAACAACCCATAGGCTAAATAAGTCACATGGACAAGTCCAATGTCAAGAAGTGAGGAAGTAGAGTCTGCTTCTGGGAGAATGAGCTGCTCCTGGTAAGTCCTATGAAAGGATGAAGAATTTCAGCAAGTCAGCTGAGTGTGATGGCACATGTCTGTATTCCCAGCACTTAGGAAGACTGAGGCCAGGAAGCTCACAAGTGTAAGCCCAGCCTGGGCAACTTAGCAACTTAGTGAAGTCCTGCCTCAAAAAATAAAGGAACTGGGGATGTGGCTCAGTGAAAAGGCCTTGGTGTCAATCTACAGGAAGGAAAGAAGGAATCAGAGATCATTATTAACCTAACACACCATTTAATCTTCATAACTCTAAGAGTTAGTTATTAGTGTGTTCTAATTTTATTGATGAAACAGACTTGAATTATACAGCTAGTGAGAAAGCAATGGAGATAGACCTAGGCATTCTAACCCCAGACACCAGCTCCCCATTACTTAGGCAGATCTTGATCAAAAGCTGCCATATCCAGAAGAAAATCAAGCAACAGATTTCTCCTCCACCAAACTGTATAATGGACGTACCATATCCAGTGTCCTGGGTTCTGTCCATGGTTCTGAAATGTCATTACTGTTGAGACAACATTCTTCTCTGGAGACTGATTTCAGTGCAACTGTCCTGGGAATTTTCATCTATTTGAAGAAAGAGAACAAGAAAGATGTGGAAAGACCAGATAACAAGTGCACAGAGGCTAGCAAGCCCCTTTAAATACTGATCAGGCAATAACTTTTGTTGGTACAAAATTTTCAAGTTGTAGCAGCTCTGGACAATTTGGGTTGGGTGCACAAGTTTCTTGATTATCTGAATGCAGTGCTTCTGACCTATGCTTACAGTGGCAGATAAGACCCTGGTATGGTGACACATACGTATATTTCCAGTTCCCTGGGAAGCTGAGGAAGGGTTATAAGCCTGAGCCCAGCCTGGGCATCTTAGCAAGACCCTGGCTCAAAGTTTCCAAAAGGGCTAGGAATGTAGCTCAGGGTGAAAAGCCTTAGATTCAATCCCAAGTACCACCAAAAATGTGTTCAGAATGTTTAGAGACATAAGTAATAAGAATGCCTGATTCATAGTGCCTTAAGCAATGGATGCAATCTCACTTAATAAGAAGACTGGAGGTAGACAGTATGTCAAGGGCCCTCTCTCTCACTCATCAACTTAGCGAGATCATTCACTGGAACTCATGCGTGCTGCCTCATGGCCTCAGTATGACTGTCATAGCCCCAGATATTGATACCTGTATTTGAGGTGGGAAGAAAGTGGAGCGGGGTTGGATGCCAACCCTTTCTCTTCTTATGATTACCTCTTTTAATCAGAGAGATTATCTTTTCCCACAATTACATCACCTCTTTTATAAAGGATGCTGAAAGAGCAAGTACAGTTAGCTCTGCGTACCCATGGGTTCCAAACCCATAGATTCAAATGACTGCAGATCAAAAATAACCCCAAAATGAACACTGTCTGTACTGAACATGCAGACTATTTTTTGTCCTTATTCTCTAAATGGCACAGAGTAACAACCATTTCCACTGCTTAGTACTATGAGGAATCTGAAGATGAGTGAGAGCAACAGGGGGATGTGCATGTGCCATTTTACAGGGGTGTCTTCGGCATCGTCAGACTTTGTCCCCATGGGCGGCTGGGAAACAGCCTCCCACGGATACTGATGGCTGAGTACACGTGGTAAAGGCGAAGCGGATCAGCAGGAGAGGCCGGAAGGAGTCAGGATTTAACCCCTGGGGCTGGTTGTGCTGCTGCCCCAGCAAACAAACACCATCAGCCAGAAGGGGTCAGGAATGGCGGTGGTACAGCATGGGGGACTTGGAATGTGCTCCTTTCCTGTCACCTGGGCTGCGAGCCCCTGCAGGGACCGCCCAGCTTCCAAGGTCACACCCTTCCCACTCTGTACCCAAGGGCTGACTGACAGGAGGTAGAAGGCCCAGACACACTGCCTGCCTTAGGACAAACCTAGAGCCATTCTATGTCTCAGTGGGGTCAGCTGAGGCTGTCACTGCAGCTGCATCACAGATTGACCTCACTCTCCGCCCAGTTCTTATCTCTTCCACCCCTTTCATTGGCACTGCTCCCGTCAGGCATGGTGGCACACACCTGTAATCCCAGCACTAAGGAGGCTGAGGTAGGCGGATCGCCACGAGTTTGAGGCCAGCCTGGAGGACATAGAGAGGTTCTGTCTTAAAAGAAAGAAAAGAAGAAGAAAAAAACTGATGTTGCTTCAAGCACACTTCCCCAAAACTATCCTGCATGCTGAGATCCACCTCAGAGCTAGTCACAATCTGGGAACCCAATTTGCAATAAGTAGGCAAACAAATTGTCCCCTACTCCAGTTATTAAGCGTTGGCAGTTTGCTAGACTAGCTCAGGGGCTGGCAAACGTTTTATTCAAAGGACCAGTGTAAGAGCAAATGCTTTAGACTTGCTGGCATACAGAGTCTTGGTCACAACTACCCACTTCAGTCTTTGTAGCTGCAAAGCAGCCATAGACAGATACAAATGAATGGGCATGGCTGCCCATAAATATTTTTATTTGGCCAGGCATGGGGGCACGCACCTGTCATCCCAGTGCTCTGGGAGGCTGAGGCAGGAGGATTGCCCTGAGTTTGAGGGCAGCCTAGGCTACATAGTGAAATCAAGGCCAGCCCTAACTATGTGGTGAGGCCCTGTCTCAAACAACAATGGCAACACAAGAGAATGCAGCACAGGCAACAGCTTGCCAGCCTCTGACCTGGCTCAGGTTCACCATTGTACAGTGAACAATCTGTAAAGGAACAAATTAACAAGTGTGAATGGCAGCCATGTGCTCGTCAGTGGCCTTTTTTTCTCAGCACTTGGGATGGACCCCAGGGCCTTCACATTGAGCTACACCCCCAGCCATTTTTATTTTTTATTCTGAGGCAGGTTCTCATTAAGCTGCTCAGGTGAGACACAAACTTGTGATCCTCCTGCCTCAGGCTCCAAAAGTGTTGGGATAGTGGGCATTTTTGTGTAAATTATCATATTCAATATAAATGAAAACCATATGTAAAGCACTAAATAAGGTTCCTTGGACACACTACATGTTTAAATTACAATAATCTTAGCAGTATGGCTATTGAGCACTGTAAATGGCAGGGGCTGTGCTCAAAGTTATGGATCTGTTTTTTTGTGGGTTTTTTGGTGCACTGATTTGTTTCTGTTTTTCACTAAACCCTGGAACCCACCATGGCTGTCTCCACCAACCAGACCCCAACCCATTGCCCTGCTTTGATGCAGTGGAGGTGTGATACCAGGTTTTCCTAGACCACGTCCTTCTTGAGGCAGGGTTGTGTGTGAACAAAGCCACCCCACATAGTGTCTCAGGATGTATCTCCTTATATTCAGGCCATGATGGGCTCTGAGTGGACAGTCTGGTCCCCAAAAGAGCCTGGAAAACGGTGCCCAGCCAGTGACTGCACAGGACCAGCACTCACTCAAAGGCTCTCTTGGGAGATGACAGTGTCCTGGTTCATCAGTTTCACTCAGATATAGGCAGAAGGTAAATATTCAGGGAGGGAAATGATATTTTTGTTTAAGAAAAGGCTCAAATACAGCACAGCATCAAGTGCAACATAGCCATGGAAATTCAATAAAATTTCTTGGCCTGATGAAAAACATAACTGACCTACATCTGCTGCTCTGTGCCCCAGGATATATCACCCTCCCAGTCTGCTGAACTCTAGATATGAGCACAGATACACACCTGTAATTCCAGCACTCTAGGAGGCTGAGGTAGGAGGATTGAGATTCCAAGTTTAGGTCCAGCTTGGGCAATTTGACAGCTTAGTGAGTGTTATAGTCAGGGTTTGCAAGGGAATAGATTTAATACAGGACACATATTTTATAGAATTATTTTATAATAGTCATTCAAAAAGTAAAATGCAGGGCTGGGGATATAGCTCAGTGGAATAAGCGCCTGCCTAGCAGGCGCAGGGTCCTGAGTTCAATCCCCAGTCCCGCAAAAAAAAAAAAAAAAAGTAAAATGCAGAGTGCAAGAGATCTGTCTGCACTTCGAGACCTGGAGAATACAGCCAAGGGCCTGGATCCCACACCAATGTTCCACGCGAGTCCAGCCAGAGGCCTAGAGCCCATGACCATGTCTCAGACAAGTCCATACCGAAGATCTGCACCAGGAAGGCCCAAAGGCCAGTGGAGGAAGCTAGAAATTCTGGACCAGTGAAGTGAAGGATCTGTGCCACAAGGCTGAGGGGCCTGTACTGGAGCCAGGAACCAATCCTCAAGGCTAAGACCAGAGCTCCCCCAGAAAGAAGGGCAGCCATCCCCGGAGGACCCGGAGCTCCTCAGAAGAAGGAACAGCTGAGTTCATATCAGCAAAACCAGCCTTGGCAAGCTGCTCCAGGAGAACCAGCAGCATATACTCTGCCCCGCCCAGTTCTCCTTTTATTTCATTTTGGCAACAGTCCTCAGACAGCCCTTCCACCCCTAGAACCACGCAGACTCAGCGATAGGGAGCTCACCTAGCACGCATGAGGCGCTAGATCTCACTGCAGAGCAAAATTCGGGAGCAGACTGGCTGTCCTCAGGTCTTGGCTTCAATCATTCTCTAGCTGGTGCTTCCTTATGCTGTGGCTGCAGGACGAGCCCCCATCTGGATAACCTGAGATCGAGGTAGACATGCAAACCTCAGGCCCGGCCTGGGCCCACGGAGTCAGGATCCGCATTTTAACAAGATCCCCAAGAGCCTTGCCCTGCAGCTGTGTCCCCTCACTTGCACTTCCATTCTCCATGATCTGGGTTTGCTGTGGCCAACCATGGTCCCTAAATATCAACACTCATCTCCTTCAGGAGAGAGAGGCCAGAGACACAAGATTCTTGTTACAGTAAGCTATGCTGTCTTATCATTATTCTTAGCCTCTCACTGTGCATGATTTGCAAATTAAATTTTATTATAGGTATGCATACATAAGGGAAACCTGTGCATGTAGCGTTTGGAACTGTTAGGCTTTAACTATGAAGTGTTTCCCCAAAGACTCGTATATTGAGGGCTTGATTTCCAATCAGAGTATTTGGAGGTGCAGCCTAGAGAAGTGATTGGATACAAGCAGTGCTTACCTCATTGGTGGGTTAATCTACTGATGATTTCAGAGCTGAATGGCCTATTAAGAAGTGGGGGGTAGTAGGAGAAGGTGTGTGCCTTTGAAGGGTACTTCTCCCTGGCCTCATCCTCTCTGGCTCTGGCCCTCTCGCTTTCTCTCTGATTCCTGGCTGCCATGAGGAAAACAGATTTCCTCTACCACACTCTTCAGCCGTGATGCTCTGCTTGAAGCCAGCAGACCATGGACTGGCACCTCTGAAATCGTGAGCCAAGGTAAGTCCTTCCTCCTTTCAGTAGTTTATCTCTGGCATTTGTCACGGTGATGAAAAGCTGATTCACACAGGCACTATCCATGTTTTCAGGCACCTACGGAGGGGCATTGAAATGTAGCCCCTGCATATGAGAGGAGGTGGCTGTGCATTAAACACTGGTAAATGCAGGTCTAACCTACACTTATTTACTCATCAAACCCCATCTCCCCTCAAAAGCCATCCCAGGCCCCTCAGCTGGGTGAGGTCAATGTCTCATTTAGCATGTATCACATTTGCTGGAGGTCACCTCTTTATTTAACTGAGACCCCAGCTACGTTTGGGCTCCCATGTTCCCTCCAACTGGCTCATGTTATCAGTGGGTGCCAATTTGGTGCCAGAGTGGCAGACAATTTACCAGCAGTTAGTTTTCATATGACACCTACAGGATGGGAACCACTATCTTCTCCTTCCTCTGTGGAGGCAGCTGAGGCCCAGAGGGCTAAATGAGTTACCCCAGATGAACAGGAAGGAGGCAGGGCTGGAGTTTGGGCATTTTATCTGAGACCAAAGCCAAAGACTTGAACCAGTTCTCAAACTGCATACTGCAGCTGGGGAAAGAGGTTAAGGGAAAGAAACTGCCAGTTCATGTATGTCCATGTAAGACATGAACACAGATAATGCGGCGCACAACTTATTCAGCAGGAAGCCAGTGCTGTAGACAGAATGCTCTGGGGGCTTAGAAGAAGCAGAAAATCTAAAATCTCTAAGAACCATTTTTTCTTCAGCTCCTCTGTGGCTTGCGGTCCCCAAGCCAAGCCTCCCCTTAATCCAATTAAAACGGACTTGTTTATGCTTATCAGCTCCTTATTTGGTTTGTTAAAAATGTGCAAATTACCCAGAGGTCTCTGCATCCCCTGAACCAAAAGGCATCAGTAAAACTATTAAGTTAAATCCAATTAAATGCAGCTGCTGGAACTTGAGTGTGGTGGAGCAGAACAGGAGCAAGGGAGGCCGGGTGGGATTTTACTGGGATAGAGGAGATCTCGTGGCCTGGCTCTGCTCCAGCATCCCTTGAGTGCAGGTGGGAGAAGGATAAAAAGCTACTATATCTTATGCACCAGGAAGTGAGTCTATAGTCTATCATTTCATTATAGCAGCTTTGCAGGGCGGCCACTACTGGGCCCATTTTGCAGATGAAAGAATGGCGGCTCAGAGAGGTGAAGCAATTGTCCAGAATATTACATGACTAGAAAGAAGTGTGACAGGATTTGACCTTCTGCCTCAAATCCTGGGATTTCAGAACTGAAAGGGCCCTGAGGGACTGACTCTCTGACCACAGACTAGGCCCTACGTCCAGCACTTTGAGTCTCTACACCCATAAAATGCCCACAGCCGTGCTGGGCTCCTGGACCTAGGGGAGAAATTAAGGCAGTGTGATGTTTCCTGTTGACCACTTGAAGGTAGGTCTGGGTTATATACTACCTTGGCAGAGCCCCCTGCTTCCCCTGCTACTTTCCTATTCTTTAGAAGGGAAGGTTGAGGATCAGAAAGGAATGGTGACCTCCGCAGTGCTGCAGAGATCCCAGGACAGACCTAGAATTCAAACACAAGCCTTCTGGCTCCAGGAGAGGCATTGCATTTCAGACCGTGTGCTGCCTCTCCACACTGCAGGTAAGGAAACTGAGGCACTTGCAAATGTAGAAGCGACTTGCCCAGGGTCACTGAGTTCACTGTGGAGCACCAGAGCTTGGCAGCCAGTGCTTGGGTGCTATCATTCCTCAGCTGTATTGCTTAAACACAAGGCTCGATTTCTCCAGGCACCTGGCCTCTTCTTAAAAATGGGGCTCAAGATGCCTGTTCTCCTGAGCATTTGGAGCAGGGTGAGTTTGGGCAGGTGAAGCCTGGGGTGAGCTAGACAGCACTGCCTGGAGACCCACTGCCAACAGCACCCCCCACACAGAGCATTTGGGGGAACAGCCTGGGCATCTGTTCTCACCAGCCCCAAAAGCCCCAGGATGGGCTTTACTTCCCGGCAACCCTCAGACCCAAGAGACTCAGACAGCAGATGCCCAGGATTCCAGGCAGTGCTAATCCTATTACACATGCATTAAGAACCTCAGGGGATTGCACGAAGCACCACCCTTTCCAGGGAGCTTTTCCAACCCCAGCTCCAGCCCATTCCCAGGTTCTCAGAAGCCAGGTAGGCTGCTCCACATAAGGGAGCAGAAAATCATGCATAACTGTGCATGGGAGTCTGAGGACAGCCACACCAAACCCTCCGAGGATGAAGCTCTTCCCTGCCAGGATCAGCAGCCAGAAGTCAAACAAAGTCACCCCCATCTCTGTGTCACCTCACCATCTGAGTCACCTTGGGCGAGTGACATCACCTCTCTGAGCCTCCATTGCTGCATCTGTGAAATGTGGAAAAAAATCATGAATGATGACTGAAGAGTTGTTAATCACGGTCCTAGCAGTGATCGTTATGGCTTTTTCATTCCAGTTTTTAAGATCCCAAGTGTTATGGCTTGAATATTTGAGTCCCCTTCAAAATTCACATTGGAATATAATCCTCAATGCACCAGGAATAAGAGGTAGGGCCCTTATGAGGAGATCAGACCAAAGGGGCTCTGCCCTCAGGAAGGTATTAGTGCCCTTGTAAAAGCTTGAGGGGGCAGGTTTGCCTCCTCTACCCCTGCTGCCACGTGAGGACGCAGCATCTGCCCCCTCTGCAGGATACAGCAGCATGGCGCCATCTTGGGAGCAGAGAGCAGCCCTCACAAGACTCCAGTCCTGCTCGGACCTTGACCTTGACCTTGCCTGCCTCCAGAACCCAGAGAGGTAAATTTCTGTCCTTTGTAAATGTCAAGTCTCAAGTATTTTGTTACAGGATCACAAACTGTCCAAGACAAGAAACCTGTTGGGAATATAAGTAAAAAAAAATAAATAATTGTAATTCATGGCTGTGCTGGAAATTATGAGATTGCTTTTAGAGTTAAGTGTTCCCAAGCTTATGACAAATGTCTAGCTGGACCCAAGTCCATATACATGGAAGGAAAAATAGGATCTGTTATATAAGAAGGAGGAGGATGTGATATTCTGTTGCTGACATGCCAAAGTGGATTGTACAACAGAGCTACAGACTCAAGGTAGGCTATTGTCTTGAGGGAGGGTTTTATAACATCCTATTTATCTATTTATTTGTTTGTTTATTTCTAGTGAAGTTCAATCCTAGGGCCCTGTGCATGCTAGGCAAGTGCTCTACCCCTGAGCCACCTCTATGCCTCATGTATTCTTTTCAGTTTGCCAACGCTGAGCCCCAGCTAGAGCAAGGACGTGGCCAACTTCCCCTTGTGACACTGAGGGTCACCGCCAGATGATAAGGGGACAGAACAAGGGAGGAGGGAGAGAGAAGATGCCCCTCTCCTTGAACAGGGGTTGTAGAATGATAATGGGAGGGGGGATTCAGGGCCAGGACAGTGGGCCACTAAACAGGTTTGCTTGCTTCCTGCACTCACCCTGGGCAGCAGGGCTCTTTGAATAACAGCCCCTCCTCCCTGACTATCTTGGGCCCTGTTCGTTCTATTATGAGGTTGAAGCCAGCAGAGAAGCCCTCAGGAAAAGATGGGCAGCCTCTAGGCAGGCTGGGATACAGCATCCTAACAGAAAGCAGATGCGGAAAAAGACAGCTGGGGTCCAGAGCAGGGTCCTTCCATCCCGTCTTGCACCCACACAAACAGCTGGGCAAGCACACAGTGAGGACAGAGATTTCTAGTTGTCCCACTCTCCTTCCCACTCCCCTGAGACCATAAAGTTGTGTCTGCCCTCCACGAAGCCAAAACACCCAGGAGCTGGGGAGGGGTGGGAAGAGGATGAGCATGAAAGACTGTCACGTGGACTAAAACTGTATAAACAGCTCGGTTTGTTTGCTGAGACTGCTGTAACAAAGCATACAAGCTAGTTAATGTCAACAGTGGAAATTTATAGTATCACAGTACCAGAGGCCAGAAGTGCAAGGTCAAGGTGTCAGTTTCTTTTGAGGCAAGGGAAGGATCTGTTGCAGGCATCTCTTTTCGGCCCATAGATAGCCATCCTCTCTTTTGATCTCTTCACATAATCTTCTTTCTGCACATATGTGCTTAGATTTTCCCTTTCTTATAAGAATCCAGAGTACTGGATTCTACCCTAATAACTGCATTTTAATTTAATTCTTTCTGTAAAGTCCCTGTCTCTGAAGAAAGTCATATGCTGAGATACTGGACTTAGGATGTCCACATATCAAGCCGGAGTGGGGTGAATATGAAGGGACACAGTTCATCCAGGGACGAGGCTAAAGGTTCACTTAAAAAAAAAAATCTTGTTTTGTTTGCTTTATACCAACATGGAGCAGAAGATTGGGGGAAGTGTTACAAGAAAGACCAGATCGTGTACACACAAAGCAATCATATTTTCTTCATACACCAAATTGTAGCATTAAATGTGCAACCCCAATACATAATTTAAAAGATCTGTGCAGCTTCCTGAATCAATGGCCTGGATTAGGCAAGGTCCCCCAAGATAGCAAAGCAAATGTAGTTTAAGAAAAAAAAAGTATTGCAGTGAGAGCCTGCCATTTTTAAGCACATGGTATTTTTAGGCTCTGGGATAAGCTCTATACATGGATTACTTTGCTGAGTCCTCGTGCAACCCTACAAGGTATTTCTGTGACACTCTCACTATTATAGGTGGGGAAACTGAGGCTCAGAAAGGAAGTTATTTGCCCCATTGGGATGGGTGCCAGAGCCTGTGTGTGTGTGACCACGTCCTGCCACCTTCTCCCTTCCCAAGCGGGCTGACCTCAGAAAGCTCCCAACAGCTCCTCTGCTCCGAGCAGAGCGGGGACCTGAGGCTGGGCCAGTGGGCAGAAAGCCCCAGGGAGTTAGGTCTGCTGTCTTCTCAGGGTGTGAGTGTGGGGCTTGAGAGGCTCAGCTCTACTGGAGGGATGACTCACTAAGGAATTATAATTATCACAACAATAAATTTTTCCTAGAAAAGAACAAAACCTCAGTGTCCACCAGTGGAAGGTGGGATAAATAAATTGTACTTTTCCTAGGTCTGCTAGGCACTCACTTAAATAACCAAGTTGGTACAGAGGTACATTTCAGGATCTCAGTTTTTAAATGAATACAAATGTTATGGAACAAGTCATTTTATCAGACAGGTATGAAAAGATATAAATACACAGACTAGGCTACAGATTATAAGTGACAATGATAGGGCTGGGGATGTAGCTCAGTGGAATACACACCTGCCTGGCAAGTGCAAGGTTCTGAGTTCGATCCCTGGGACCGCAAAAAAAGAAAAGAAAATGGTAATATACCTCTGGAAGATCCTGAGATTATAGGCGGGTTTTCTTTCATTTTTCTTTTCTTTTGTTTGTTCGTATGTTCTAAATTTTTGCCAGAGGTCACAGAAAAAAGGGGAGCTGGGCACACATTTGGAATCCCAGGAGATACGACGACCACCAGTTAGAGCCCAGCTTGGGTTACTCAGTGAAATAAGAAGTGGATTGGAAGTACAGCTTAGCAAGAATCCTTGGGTTCAACAACAACAATGACAAGAAGAATGGGAGGGCATCAGACGGTCAGGGCATCCTGACTATCTAAGGAACAAATTCTCCTTGATTTTTAGGAACTGCCCCCATTGTTACTGTAATTATGCTCAAATCTGTGTATTTGATTTTCCTCATAATGAGAAAGGGAACTTGAGGCCTGGAGAGTGGGTCATTCTGTTTTAAAGCACCTCCTATCTTCTCTGTAGGACACACCTCTATAGTATATGCCCGCCCCCTGAACTGCTCCTCTTCTTAGAGAATGAAAGCCTGGTCTTATCTGAATGGCCACTTCTACCCGGTATGACCCCTGCATGGATCCTGATTGATCTAAACTAATTCACTTTCCCAGATGGTGATTGGTTTGGCAGCAGCCACGTGACTTAGCTCTGGCCAAAGAGATGAGAGGACTTCTGCAGGGGACTTCTGGGAAAGGGTCTCTGCAACATTCCAAAAGAAGCAATCTTTCTTTATCTGATGCCACCCATGGCTGCAAAGTCTGACACCAGTAGATATTTTATGACCAGGAAAGATGCATCTTAGGGACAAAGCCTGTCCCCTGAGGGTGATACAGTAGAAAGAAGGAAACAGTCTGAGCCCTTGATGTCAATGTTCGGCTGCAGACTTCTCAAAGTCCGTGTGTTTTTAGTCCTGGAAGGAATGCATATCCATTATTGCTTCTGCCACCTTGAGAGCTCATGTCATCCAATGATCCTGACTGATATAATCTATTTCTTTCCACTTTTGCTTGGTCCACTTCAAACTGTGAGTCCAAAGACAGATGTTAACTAGCATGGGATATTAGAACTTCTCTTCATGTCATTTCTATTCCCAACCTGTTAAGGTGTACAGATTTTCTATTTTTCTCCTTTTCAAATTTATATAGATCAATGCATCTGAACCAAAATGTAGGAAAAAGATCGAGCCATTGAGGGAATGGAAGATCACATTGTGGAGCAGGAAATAGAGGCGCCAGGCAGAGGCACATTTCACTTCCTAACTTGTCTCACTGCTGAGATTGTGGGGCTAGTTTCCCATGGAAGATTTGAGGAGGGGCTTATCTAGACAGATCCTGAGCCTCTTCACAACTAAAATTTAAGACTAATGAAGCTATTTGCATAAATCTGTTTAGACCCATGAAGATTCAGCAACCCAAGGAATCAGAACGGAGTTTATAAACTAGTAACATGGCCATGGAACCCAGGAATCACAAGCCAGTCACACTTTGGGTCTAACAGGCTGAAAAGCCAGTTGGCCCCATAGTGCAAATGGAAGGGACCAGGGACCCCACTCTCCACTCTTTCTCTGTTTTCTTCAACCTGCTCCATTCCTAGCCCCCTCTAGCACCCATCCACTGGGTTAAGCAACACCCTTTCTTGCTGCATTTTCAGAAGAGACAAGAGCTGTTGGACCAGATTGATTTCTTGTTTTGAGAGTTTGGGGATGGGGACGAGGTGCATCTTGGAACCCAGAGTCAATCTCCACTCAAACTCCCAGCCAATATGTGATTCTTCTCTCTCAAGCTTCATAACAGAAATCCTTGTTCCATGTTCTCCACAAATTCCTCAGTATCTATTTTTATTTAACTCTGGAAACAGACCATGCAGTGGAAGAGAAAAAACGGCGATATTCTACAGATGTAAATTAAATCCACTGAATCCTCAGAGCCTAGCGCATTGCCTGGCACACAGTAGATGCTCAATACAAATCCATGGATGGATATCTGTGGGGTTCTGGGAAGCTTACTTGATCCTTCTGTGTATTGTCATCTTCATCTCCAAAGGCTAAAATGGATAACCATTCAGCCTCCTATGTGGGTGAAATAGATGACTGGTAGGGAATTGGCTCTAGCCACTTATCGTGACTGAAATCCCATCCCATTCAGTCCTCCCCAGTAGAGCTGACTCAATGCCTGAGAAGTTCCTGGGCATTATAAACTGTCTGCCTTTGACGAAGGGCCCAAGAACTATTATCAGCCTATGGCTAAGGCCGAGAGTCCTCATTCCCACTTCTCTGCACATGTCCCTACTCCACAGCCCAATGTCTGGAAGCAAATCAGTAACTTATTCAATCATCCAGATGCTTGCTCTGAGAATGCCAAACATCTGTACTGTAGAAACCAGGGCAAAGTTTTTCCTGGGTCTGCCCCTCTCAGTATTAAGCATCTGGGCTCCAGAGGTACAGGGCATCCGGGGACTCCCGCAAAACTGGCTGTGCTTTTGTGTCCAACATTACCGAGCCCAGCACAGACCTTAGGCCGGTTGATTGCTTCATTCACAATTTTCAAGCAAAATGATAAATGCAGGAAATCTGTGGTCACAGTTGTACCAGCCAAATCTTTAACAGAGTCCTGGTCCGGAAAATAACTACAAAACAATAGGAGAGGGTAGAAGGCATCTGGTTCCTTTATTTCCAGGCTGCAATAAATCAGAAGCAGGGAAAGGAAGAGGCCAAGGGAAGCAGAAGCCTTTAATGAAAACCTCCTCTGTCTATCAGTGCTCCTAATAGCACAGGGAAAAAAACCACAGCTCCTGAACTGGGGCCTCAGGTTCCATGTCTATGAACTGGGGGCAGATCTACCCTCTCCAAGTTTCATTAATATAAAAAAAGTAGCAAAAAGACTTCAGAAATGGTGTATGGTAATCATCGTATTATTTGATGTTGGCGATGGTGGTGGTAGTGATAAAAACGTCAGCGTGTGGTTATCTCTTCTCCGATTCAACAAAAAGTTGGGAGGAGCTTTGCTTTCCACTAGGTGTTAGGGACACAGCAGTGAAGAAAATGGGCTGCCTCTGTCCCGGTGGAGCTCATCTCCATTAGGCGACAGACTGGAGACAACTAAATTCATATACAAGGAAAATGATTTCAAGTGGTTTTGTGCCCTACAAAGGAAATGAAAGGAGGAATCTGATAGTGACTGGGTTGGGGACACCTCAGGATGGCCTGTCTGAGGAGGTGACATCTGTGCTGAGACCTGACAGAGGTGAGGGAAGCAGTTATGCAAAGGACAGAGGCAGAGTTGTTGGAAAGGCAGGGCGCAAGTGCAAAGGCCTGAGCTGGGAGCATTCTCCAGGGCGTTGTGCTGTTTATCGGTCCTGTCTCTGAGATCCTTTCTGGCTTGTCTTGCTGGAGAACAGCATGAGATGAAGTCAGAGAAGGAGGCAGGGCTGATTCTGTGGGATACAGTGGGCCATAGCAAAGGATTGGATCGCTATACTCTGCGATCATATGGTTTAAATACCAAGTATCTCCCAAAGATTCCTGTGTTAAGGACTAAATCCCCAGTGCAGCAATGTTCGGAGGCTGGGCCTGGAGAGCTGATTGGGTCAGGAGGACACTGATTCATCAAGGGCTTCATCTATTGATGAGTTCATAGCAGAATGGTCCTTTAGGAAACAAGGCCCACTAGGGGGAGGTAAATCACTGAGGGTGTGTCTTTGAAGGGTGCATCCTGGCCCCAGCCCCTTCCTTTCTTTCTCTCTGCCTCTCTCCCCTGTCTTTGCTTTGTGGATGCCCTGAGATGAGCAGCTCCTCTTCGCCACTCCCTTCTGCCTTGGTAATTTTGCTTTAGAACCACCTTACCATGGACTGAAGCCTCTGAAACAGTGAGCCTAAAGACAACGCGCGATTAGAAAATACTGTGAGCATTTAAATTGTCAAAAAAAAAAAAAGCATTACAGTGAAGGACACATTGCCATGAATCCCCCTCCAAACATTTCTGAACTTCAGAGACACTTAGCTCTTCACTTCTGCCACTTCTGAAGAAGTTCTGGAGTGAGCGTCTTTAGCTGCATTCTTGTGGCTGCCTTATGTCCTGAGCTGATTCAAAACTTGTACCTTCCATGGTCATTGTGACGACATTGGCAAAGAGCCACAAGTCGCGTGGTGCCAGATCCAGTGAGTGAGGCGGATGAGGATACGGTAACATTTTTGTAAGCCTGCCTTTCCATTGGATGGCATTTGGTAGTGGCATTCACCACAGTTTTTTAATCATATAAAGAACTATGAAAGAGGACTTTGAGAACTGAGAGAACCACGGGGTAAGTGTGTTTGCAGCAAAGGGGATTAATGGCAATGTATCCTTTCCTGCAGTAAATTTTAAAAAATTTAAACATTTGCCATATGCTATGATCATACTGCATAAATATTTCCTCTTGAAGTTATGTGTATTGGGCATTTTGTCCCAGCAATGGCAAGCTGACCAGTACAGTGATGGAAGCTAATCTCACTGCACAGTACAGACTGAGTGACAGGAACAAAGAAAAAGGTGGCGAGACCATCAAGGGAGGTGATAAGCAAAGACTCAGTGCTCAGATGGGGCTTCACATCAGATCTCCACAGCAATGCTCTGAGCTGCAAACTCTTACCAAACCCATTCTGCAGGTGAAAAAAAAGAGGCTTCACAGGTGTTGAATAAGCTCGCCTCGGGTCCCCAGCTGTTACAGAGAACAGAGCCGGGACTCTAGCTCCACTCTATCCCATTTCTGTGTCATAACCATCAAAGGCCTTTGAGTTGGGGCAAGAGGTGGGAGAGCGCTGGGGTAACCGCAGGGAGAGTTCAGTCCTTCCTGAGACTCTGCCTCTGCAGATGGACCCTACAGGGACTACCTCACTCTAAGTCACTCTCCTGAGTTAGGGAGGGGCAAAGCCTACAGGCCTGTTCTCTCCCGCTGCCACCTGTCCAGGACGTCCACAGAAGTGAAGAGCCATTCCTGCCCACATCCCAAACTATTTCATTTTTAAAAAGACTTTTATTGAGGCATAACTTATCACAATGATGCATATTTATCTTTGATGTACAGATAAATGAGATTTTGTATGTGGAACACCCAGGAAATCACCAACTGGTTCAGAAGACGCCCTGCACCCACATCCAGGGCAATTTTGGGAGCTAAGTCCACACCCCAAACAGAGCATGTCTCCTCTCTGAAACATTTTGCCAAGATCGACTTCTCTTTCAGCAGGACCCTGCTGAAAACTCTACAGTGGCTCCAGATCCTGGGTAGTGGCCTTCAGGACAGGAAAACACCAAATCCCCGGCCAAGAAACCAAGAAGTGAAGAGGAAGGGTTGTTGAGTTCCCGGGGCTGTAGGTTGATGAAGCCTTAACAGCAATACACATGAGTGTTTCACACACCTCTCTCTGCACAGCAGTCGGTGAGGCAGGAGGTCCCCAAATAAAATGGGGGCACAGGAAGGCATGCACTGATGAAGTAGAATCTCTTCCACACTGCAAGACCCTCAGTTCACCAAGGCCGGAAGGAAGTGACAAGCCCATCAGACACCATTTGCTCCCCCCATAGGACAAGGCAATCCTTCACATTCCTCCATCGCCTTCTCCTCAAACTATGACAGTGGAGAAGAAGTAGAGCTTGCCGTCCTCCCTCAAGGAAGAGTCTCTTCAAAGGAGAGTTTTCCTTCTCTTCATGTTGCTGGGGAAACAGCAAAAACTTCTGAGGCAAACAGACGGGGCTTAAATCCCCGTGCTGACACTTACAAATTGTGTGGCGTCGGGCATGTCACTTTACCTCTCTATGCCTCAGCTTCTTCACCTGTCTCGGGAGAGAGCAACATACCCTCCCACAAAGGAATTTGTGAAGTTTCCGAGAGATTGTGAGGCTGAAGCGCTTGGGCATGCGCACTCGTCATTCGCTACTACTCCCCGCGCCGCACTTGGTGTTCTCTCTTCCGGTTTGGGTAACTATTGCCCCTCCCTGTACCAACTGTCTTCTCACCCCTGCCTGCCTGTTAACCAAGTGTGTAGACCAACAGCTGGCGGGTGTGCTAGGGCATCCCCTTCCTCCAGTGTGGAGATGCTTCTGGAAATTCCCCCGGGACAGAACTCAGGTTGCCCAAAGTTAAACCTCAACTTCAAGCATTTGGAGCCTCATCTGTATAAATTCCTACAACCCCCACCCGCAATTGTGGCCTGAATATGCCTCTGTTCCTCTTACGTTAATATATGTATTATTTATGGAGCTTTATTATATGCTCAGAGGGCTCCCCTGAGAAATATAATTGTGCCCTGCGAGATAAATTTGAATAGTATTTGCAATTAATTTCCATCAATAAAGCAGTGTATTGAGACCTCTATATAGCAGAAATGGCCCTGCGCTACTTTCCCACCAACTGCTCCCCTGAGGAAGCTTGGGGAGCTATTAAATATCTCCCCAATAACCCACGTCCCTCGTGCTCTGCCCTCACCTGCCCTATCCAGGGACCACAGTGCCTCAACAAGGCTGCAGCAGCCTCCCGGCCTCCTCTTCTGCCCTTTCCAGCTGGTGCTCCCCAGAGCATCCAGGGGGCATCAATTCAGGGTGCAGATCTGGTCCTGTCACACCTCTGCACATGGCTCCCTGTGGCCCAAGACAGGCCCGCCACCATCTGGTCCTATCTTCACCCTACTCCCTCACTGCCACCCCATCCCCATCAGCCCCCTGGAACCACTTTCCCTCCTACTTCTTCAGAGCTGCCCATACTGTCCCCTCCACCAGGAGCACCACATTCCTCTACCCTCATCAAATCAGTGCCTACCCGTCCTCCGCATTGCAACCAAGCATCTCTCCCACAGAAAGTTTCCTTGGGCTCTGAACAGGGTCAGGTCCCTCTGTAGAAAGAGTGTAGCCCTTAGCTGTGCCCATTTGCCATTGGAGCTGTATGTGCATTGTTTTTTATTCTACATTTTTACCTGTTCATCTCATTAGCCAGTGAAGGAGATCGTGAGGACAGAGACTGTGTGTGTGTCTTATCCTTGAGTCCCCAGTGCCTACCACAGTGGTATACCACTGGCAAAGAGTAGGTACGTCAAATAGATTTTTATATAGTGGATAAATGGGTGGGTATATAGATCAGTGATGGTGAACCTATGGTACTGGTGTTAAGACGAAAGATGTTAATATATGAGTTGGTTTTTTTCTATACTAAAACCTCCATATTCAGGTTTAATTGCAGTGTTGGCACTTTGCAATAAGTGGGTTTTGCGTTTCAGTTTTGCATTTGATCCTAAAAGGTTCGCCATCACTAGTATAGATGGTTACGTACCGGGATGGGTGGGTGCTTTGTTGGGTGGATGTTTGGGTAGATGACTGGGCAGTGATGGAGTGGGTGGGTGGCTAGTGGGGTGAGTGGATAGTTGGACAGGTGTTGGAGTGAGTGGATGGGTGGGTAGAAGTTGGGGTGAACGTGCAACTGGGTGTCGGGTTAGGTTTTATGGGTGGATCCTTGAGCACCCTGAGCAGTGCTGAACTGCGTGGACTTGGAAGCTGGCGCCCTGGTTGTGTCCCTTACCTGCTAAGGCCTGCATTGTTATCTTGAGTAAATTACCACATTTTTCGTATGCTGGTTGCTAGTAAAATAAAAGTAAGTAGTGGGAATTGTCCCAAAGTGTGGATTCCCCAAATACCACAATGTGGGGAACAGGAGGTTGGAAATGCCTGGGCTCTTTTTGCTGCCTCAAGACATAGCCATGAGGCTTTGGACAGGCAACATTGCCCTCCTGAGCCTCTGCCACTGCTCTGTGATCCACTTTCCATGGGGTCAACCCCAGGTTTGGACTGACACACGGCAGCTGCTTAAAAATGTCAGGTCCCCTTTCCTTCTCATCATGCTCTGCTTCTTTTCTCTGTGCCCCATCCGTAAATACCATCTTCTCCTCTTGTCCCTCTGCCTCTTGTTCTTAGATCCCCTCAGCCCATTCACCACGATCAACCCACCCTGACCAAAAGCAGTGCTGGACTTCATGGCTGGGTACTGGGCCCACAGAGAAGGCGCTCAGGTCCTGAGCATGTTGGCTGCCTGTGGAGTGACACAGGGGAACACATTTTGCAAACTGCCAAGATGACACACACATGACCCGTGGATATCCTCATAAGACAGAGGGGACAAGACTGATGAAAATGTGATGGTTGCATTTAATACTCGACAGTAACTTCAGTCAGAACAGGGACACCAGAATAGCAGCCAGGAAGGGGGAGGTTTGGCTCTGAGAAAGCTTGAACTATGCTCCTGTTTATCAGCTTTTCTGATGACAACATGAATTCCTGGCTCCTTAGCCTGGTCTGGCCTACCACGAAGCCCAGGAGGAGTGCCATCATCTCCCAGCCACAAGTGACTGTGCCTGTGACCTGGGACAGATCTTATGCCATCTTGTGCCTCAGCTGCTTCATCTGAAAGCTGGGGAAGGGATATAGGGCCTTATTCCCCATTCCCCTTTTGCTCCCAAGTGGAGCAAGTGCAGACTCCTTGAAGCGTTTGAGTCCCCAGCCCATGTCTGCTCAGAGCCACCACATCATAAGCATCAAGACCCAACAAAGAAGGAACAGTCTGTCCTTTAATGAAGTGTGATTGCAAACAGCCTGCAGTCTGGGGACTGGCCCAGCTAGAGGTAGACATTACATCTGCTCCTTGCATCCTGTTGGAGAATTGTCTTAGCAACGAGGGAACTTGGAAGAGAACAGAAAGTGGACACTTAGGGGCCAGAAGGCTCTGACCCATACAGGCTGCTCCTGCCAGGCCCACCCCCAAACCCTCTCTTCTGCAGACCTCAGAGGATAGTGAGCATGGAGGCCACGGGGGTGAGTGTTGATGGGTGTCGGGGAACCAGAGGCCAAATGCCTTTGCTGTACATACTGGACCATTCTGAAAACTACCTGCAAAGCTTCTTAATTGTCATTAAGATGTTCACAGCCATCTGCTGAAGAATCAATAGTTTTAGTTAAAATCCCCACCCCTCTTGTTGCTTTCTGACTCTGCAGCCTCTTTGGAGGCAGGCAAACTAAAGTTCCAACCCGGCCTTTGGCAGAGACTAGCTAAGTGCCCTTGAGTAAGCTAAACCTCTCTGACCTCAGATCTCCTCTTGAGTAAGAGAGAAGTAATCATTGTACCTAACTTAGAGTCGCTGTGAAGAATGCATGAGAGAATACATAGAAAGTACTTAACATGGAAAGTGCTAAATAAATGTAGGCTGTTGTGATAGCCTGGAATAGTCTCAGTAGATACTGGAGCCAGGCAGACCCTGATTCAGATCTTTTCTCTGCCACTGATTTGCTGTGTGTGATGAGAGGTCAGTTACCTTCGCCCTCACAGCCTCAGCCTTGTTTGTGAATGGACAAGGTCATTCCTTGCAGCAGGAAGTGTCAGTGCAGCTAAGAAGAGTCAGGCCACAGGGCTGCATGTGGGCTGCTTGTTGTCTCATCTCAGGAGCTTGGCTGAAGAAGGTGGATCCCAGGTTGTGGTGGGCCCCGGGACACCGCCTTCCTCCAGGAGATGCTCCCAGGCTGCATTCCACAGCTGCGCTTTGGATCAGTCTCCAACAAGGCTTGGAAAGAAAGGGAGAAAAGCAGAAGCCCTTCCCCCTCCATGCCCACCTCCAGGAGGGTTTTTTCTGAGCTCCTCCAGCCAGAGCTGAGTGGATTAGGGAAGGAAGGAACCCTGTGACAGGTGGTGGCTGCCAGTGAAGATGTCCAGCAGCCCCGGGTGACCATCAGGAGCTGACAGCACAGCTGGAGCAAGGGTCTGGCACCACCCACACCCTTATAGCACCTACAGCCAAAGCATCATTGCCCTGTGGAGTTCTAGGGTCAGGTGCTGCATCTATGAACTTTGAGGGACCTTGGCTCTGCCTTTTTCGTCCCTGACCCCCCACCAAGCCCCAAGTCCTGTTTGCAGGTCCCCCTTGTCTTGTACTTGCAAAGATCCCACAAAGCCGCCCTGGTTTCTGTCTTCCCACCTCATCTGAAAGTCAAGTTCATGGTCTTGAAAATTCATGGGCTGATTTCATCTTCCTGTCCCAGGTAACCATGCATCTCATACTCCTTAAACCCAGAGGAATGGCTGGAAGAGTGGAGTTTTCTGGCCAACTACTGCAGATGTAAGGGGTAAAGTGCAAACCGCATCACACTGGATTTTCTTTGCCTTCCCCTGCTCACACTAGGAACCTCCCGGAGTGTAGCATTTCAGGACTACACAGTAGGTAGCTTCATCCCACAGCCTTAAGCTGATCCCAGTTCATGGAAGTGCTTTTGAGAATTCTTCCTTTATTATTTCAAATTGAGCAAGGTTGGTCTCCCACAAAGCATGGCTTACAGGTCCAAGGTTATGCTCAATGGGACAGGATCTGTCCACTATCCCACTTAGAGAAAGAGTTTCCATGTGCTAGATTCCCAGCTCAAAATATGGTCCACCCCATACAAAATGCACTGGGAATTGGAGTGTCCTGGGGCAGCCTTGGGTTGGGGTGCCCACTGGGGGCTTCTCAAGAGAGACTCACAGCATGCTGGTCTCCTTTTCATTCATTGAAGACTTCTCATTCATTGAGGACATTTTGGTAAAGCTCCTGTGGCTAGGGTAGGAGGAATGGCTCGTGTCCTCGCTCAGAGCATTGACCAAGCGGGAGAAGAAGGCCACCTTGAACTTCTTGAAGTCCTGGCCCATGAAAACATACAGAATTGGGTTCATGCAGCTGTTAGCAATGGCAACGGCAGTGGCAAGGGGCAAACCCAGGCTGAACACAGTGCCAGGGATGGCCTTGTGGTAGAGCTCCAGGAGGTAGAGGGCGTGGTACGGGCACCAGCAGAGAAAGAAGGTGATGATGATGGTCATAATAATCTTGAAGGGCTTCTTGGTCTTGGCCAGGCGGTTGCGGCGCAGTCTGCAGACAATGGTGAGGTAGCAGGCTGTGATGATAAAGACGGGGACCAGGAAGCCACAGAGGAAGCGGGTGAGTGTCACCACCATATGCCGGCTCTGCCCCACAGGGTGTGGTTGGAAGTGAGTAGATAAGGAAGAAGGCCCAGGTGTGGACAGGTTAAAGTTGTTGAAGCAGGATATTTTCCCGTGCAGGTTGACTGTGTCCCGGAAGATGAGGGATGGGGAACTCAGGAAAAAAGCCAGCACCCAGATAACCATGCAGGTCATGTAGGCCAGCCGGATGCTGCGGTGGTTCTTGGACCAAACAGGAAGCAGCACAGAGATGCAACGGTCAAAGCTGATGATGGTCAGCAGGAAGACACTGGTGTACATGTTGTGGATGAGCAGGAAGTTGCTGATCTTGCACATGGCGGTCCCAAACACCCAGTGGTAGTCCATGGCGGCATAGGCTATGTGGATGGGCAGAAAGACATTGAACAGGAAATCTGCCACAGCCAGGTTGAGGAACCAGACAGTGTTCACCGTCTTCTTCATCTTGAAGGTGGCGATGACAATCACCAGGCCATTGCCCAAGATCCCAAGGAAGCACACGATGCTGTAGATCACCACCAGGGAGATCCTGGCTACCTTGGCTTCCAGGGGAGAGGACTCCTCCAAAATCATGACAGCGTCATAATCATCCAGATAGTCTTCGTCATAGGTGGCAGAACTGTTGTAATTGCCATCCTCCATTTTCTGCAAGGCAAGACAAAGGTCAGCAGGGGAAGAAGTTAACCAGCCATGTACTTATCGGCTCTGGCACAGTTGGTGTGGATTTAACCACTTGTGGTGTTACTATTTTATTTGATAGACACCTTTCCCATACTTCCTCCATGGCAGGCACTATTCTCAGGACTTGACATATATAAAGAACTAAGTCAGTTGTCCAAGATCTCACATCTGGGAAAAGGCAGAAACACGATTCAAACCCAAGTGTCAGAATCTCTCCTCTTGACAACCATCCCTTCTGTCTCTGCAGGATTCTGTTTCCCTGCAGTCCAGTGCAGGAGGCAATTATTCACCAAAAATCCCTCAAACAATGCTAAGTGCAATGAGGGAGGCAGACATGGTGCTGCCAACCGGGTTCCAACCTATGCCTCCAAGCCCAAGGGACACCTCTGCTAGCGTCCTCCCCTCCTGCTCCTACCCCCTGTGTGCCTTCTGGCCCCCTTTGTAGACACGAGTTCTGACCGCAAGAGCTCCTCACCATTCACTGTGGTGGTGCCCAAAGTGCCCCACTGTGGGTCCTCGGCCAATCAGTCAGTCCCTGCGCACAGCTGGCAATACCTGCAGGGAAGAAGGGGCTCAGGTAAATCCAGTTCTAAGAACCAGAGGGTTGAAGGGACAAAGAGCCAGAAACAGGAGCTATTGTTATTTCCATTTGACTGAGAAGAAAGCAGAATTTCAGAGAGGCTGCATGTGATCAGCCAAGATCACCCTGCTGGGAAGCTGCAGAGCCCTTGAACCCAGATCAGTTGGCTCGACATAGAGCATCAGCCAGACCCTTCATCCCAACCATTCCCGCCCCAGTGCATCCCTAGAGGAGAGCTCAAGCTGGGCTAGGTGCAGGGAAGACATAGAGGAGACAGCGTGGAAGGCTCCACGCAAACCTGCACCTCGGCAGGACCAGAGGGTGCCAGACAGTGCTAGGCACAGAGAAGACCGAAGAAGAGCCACCTCCAAAACCTGTGGGTGCCAGAGACTTTAATTCCCTCATGTTATTTCATCCTCCCAGGGCCTTTTCCATGCATCTATTATGGCTTTTGTTTTAAGAAATGTGGAAACTGAGGATCAGAGAAAGCAGTAGCAATGTTACTGTGCAAATTCTGGGCCCTGTGGGTGCCATCAATGAGACACAGGCACTGCTGCCACCGGGGTCTGGTGTAGCGATGGACACAAAGACAGTCACTGAGCATCTCCTGTGCAGACAGCTGCAGTGCCGCTTCCTGCAAGCCTCCTAACACCTCATGGGTCATTTTCGCAATGGATGGAAGAACACATTGGTACCCTGAGACCTTTGCAAGCTTGAGGGGTCTTGGAGACCACTGTTGTGTACGTGGTTCAAACCCACCCCTGGCCACTGCCCAGCTGTGTGGCTTTTGACACTTGATTTCTGCTCTCTGAACCTCATTTTCCTTATCACTAAAACAAGAAGAGTTACTTCACAGAGTTGGTTTAGGAACTTAGGGCACCCCAGGCTATAAAAGCAACATGTAAAAATCACTAATGAACTAGCTGAGAAAAAAATCAAAGAGAACAATTCTATTCAAAAAAATCGCTTCAGAAAATACAAATTGATCCCAAAGAAGGTGAAAAAGTTCTACAATAAAAATCTCATAGCATATGAAGAGAGAAATTGAAAAAGACACTGGAAGATGGAAAGCTCTCCATGTTCATGGAACAGCAGATTTAATAATAGTCAAATGATCATATAACCAAAAACAGTCTATAGATTCAATACAATTCTCTTCAAAATATCAATGATGTAGAAAAAAAAGAGTCCTAAAATTCATATAGAAACACAAAAGACCCTGAATAGCCAAAGAAATCCCAAACAACAAGAGCAAAGCTGGAGGCATCACAATATCTGATTTCAAATTACACCACAAAGCCACACTGACAAAAACAACATGGTACTGGCACAAAAACAGGCATGTAGACCAGTGGAATAGAGGACATAGAAACAAACACGAACAACTACAGCCATCTGAATCTGGAAAAAAGACAGCATCTTTAACAAATGGCCCTGAGCAAACTGGATATCCCTACATAGAAGGTTGAAACTAGAGGCTTATCTCTTGCTCGACATAAAAATCTATTCAAAACAGATCAAAGACCTAGGTGTAAGACCTGGAACACTGAAACTACTAGAAGAAAGTGTAGAAGGAATACTTGAGGTACAGGCAAAGACTTCCTGAATAGGACTCCAGTAGCCCAGAATAATAGCAAGAATAAGTAAATGAGACTACATCAGATTAAAAGTTTCTGCACAACAAGGGAAGCAATCAGCAGTGAAGAGAGGGAAAGTCTTGGCCAGTTACTCTTCTGACAGAAGATTCATACCTAGAATATAGAAAAAAAAAAACAAAAAACTTGACCCAAAAGCATCAAATGGTCAAAAGAATAGAACAGACACTCCCCAAAAGAAGTACACATATAAATGGCCAATAAGTATATATAGGAAAAAATGTTCAGTATTTTTAGCCATCAGGGAAATGGCTAAAACAAAATTAGCCATCTCATGAGATTCCATCTCATCCCAGTCTGAATAGTTGCCACCAAGAATATAAATCAGTCGATAAACATGCAAATTAATTAATTAATTAATTAATTCTGGCAAGGATAGGGATGGGGGAGGAGACCTTTCTACCCTGCTGGTGGGAATGTAAATTAGTACAGGCACTAAAGAAATCAGTATGGTGGATACCATTTGATCTAGCTACTCCCTGTTGTATACCTGAGAGAATTAAAGTCAGCATATTATAGGGATCCTTGCACAACCACATTTATTGTGGTACAATAGACAGCAGACAAGATACGGAAACGGTCTAGGTGTCCACCAACAGACCAATGCATAAAGCAAATGTGGTGCATCCGCATGTTTATTGTATCACGTGGGAGTATTACTTGGCTGTAAAGAAGCATGGAATTATGACATTTGCAGGAAAATGGGTGGAACTGGGGATCATCATATTAAGTAACACAAGTTTCCCAATATATGGAATCTACAAGAGATGGCATGAACGTTGAAAGGAGTCTGTTATTAGACAAGAGGGAAGGAATAAGGGGCAAGGGGAAGAGTTATAAGGGAAGGTGGTAGAGGACTGGAAAAAATTATTAATTATATCATTAAGAGATCATGAGGGGGCTGGGGGTATAGCTCAGTGGCATAAGCGCTTGCCTGGCAAGCGCAAGGTCCTGAGTTCAATCCCTGGTACCGGAAAAAAAAAAAAAAAAGAGATCATGATGGCAACGTGAATTTACTGAGGCAAAAACGTGTCCCCTTCAGTAAGTGAGACAACAGAGTATAAAACAGTACTATGGCCGGGGATATAGCTCAGCAGCACAGTGCTTGCCTGGCAAGTGCAATGTCATGAGTTTGATTCTTGGTACCAAAAAACACCCAGTATAATGGCAATGCCAGTATTTTCTTTTCAAAAGTGCATTAATATATAGAGTTATCAAGAAACTGTCTAGAATGTTATTCACTTAACTGCTTTAATCTGTCTGATGCTGACTATATTTTGTTTAAGAGAATTTTTGACTTGTGATATTATAAAGTGTATCTCAAAATACAATGTTGTACATCTTAAATATGTAAGATTTTGTCAGTTTTACTCAGTAAAAATATTTTTTTCCAACACTAGGGGTTGAACCTAAGGTCTTTGCACTGAGCCTCATACTCAGTCCTTTTTGTCTCTTTATTTTGAGACAGAATCTTGCTAAACTGCCCAGATGGGACTCAAACTTGTGATCTTCTTTCCTGGGTTTCTCTATGTGCTGGGATTAGAGGTATGCACCACTACACCTTAACAAAAAACAAAACAAAACAAATTAAAAACTTCTTTAGAGAATATAAGGTATAAATCTTTAATAAATGGCAGTGATTTGTTACTGCCCAGCAGTGTATAAAGGATGAGCAACTTTGAAACCAGAGCTCTGACCAACAGAAGCCCATGTACTTTGTCCCACCGGGCTCTCCCACCTTGACAATCAGGCTCCAAACTGCCCGTGGATGCTTCCTTTCAAGGGAAATTAAGCAGACAAATGTGTAAATACCACACTGTCTCTCTGGTGGGAGAAAGCAGAAGTGTAAAAAAGAACCAAAATGTATAATAGATACTGAGAAATAGGAAGAAATTGTTCAAAAGGAAAGAGGAACTAGGCAGGGGAGCAGGGGAAAGGAAGGAAGGGAAAAGAGAAAATGAGAGAGAAGAAAAAAATGGAAACAAATCTCTAAGGAGGTGAAGAGGGGTTGAAGGGTGGTGAGGGGAATGGAGAAAAAAGAGGAATTGAGATGTATCATGTCCAGGTATAGACTCCCTATGATGAATGTGATCATTATGTATATTTAAAATTGTACCAATAAACTTAATAATAATTTTAAAAAAGTAAAATAAAAAGGGAGAGGAAAAGGCGGGAAGGGGAAGGGGACAGAAAAAGTAGGAAAATGCATCCTGTACACTCACCAACTCTCCACAATGAATGCAATTGTTATGGACTGCAAATGTGGACTGATAAAAATTCAAAACTTAAAAAGAGAAATAAAGTCCACTGGAGCAGCCTTTTGAGCAAACCTCTTGCCAGATAAGGCCCAGGCCTGTGCTCTGCCTGGGGAGACTTTGCAGGGAAGGATCCTGGTATGGGGATACCATTTGAGCAGCCGAGCCCCAGGAGACTTTCCAGCAGGGAGGGAGCCCGGCCTAGGGGTGCCACTTTTGAGCAGACCTCTTGCTGGGTGAGGCTTGCTCTGTTCTGCTCTGCACTCTGTGAGACTTTCCAGAGAAGGAGCCCGGCCTGGAGGTGCCATCTGAGCAGCCCATTGAGCAGAACTCTTTCTGGGTGAGGCCTATGGGTGTGCTCCACCCAGTGCCTTCAGGCAGGCAAGGAGCTCAGACTGGGAGGGCCCATCACTGTTGAGGGTTAAGGCCTGCAGTGTGGAAACATCCTCAAGCTTTATAGTCCTCAGGGTTGGGAGGTGAAGTCTGCTGTCCCCTGATCAGCTACCTGAGGATCCTGGAGCAGAGGCCCCTGCCTAGCCACTATCAGCTTCAAGACTGGGCTCCGCATGCTTCCTGTCCACAGCCAGGAGACTTTGGTCCCAAAGGCCAACATTCTCCCACCATCGCAGGTGTGGTCTGAGCCAGGCACCCCAGCAATTGCCTGGGGTTCCTGGGCCCAGTGGTTCACAGTCGGCTACCATCATGGGATAAGTTTGATATCCAGGTAAACTAGGGTCACTAGAGTCCTTTGTGAGATGCCTGGGCAGTTTGTAGCTCAGCACATTTCATCTGACATCCAAAATGACAAGACATAGGAGCAAAATGCCCTCTGAGAACTCAACTCCACCCAGAACAAGTCCAGGAAACAATAATATAGGACAACTAGGAAGCCATATACCTGCAATTTCTGAAATGATCACATCTCAAGTAAAGAAAAAACTCTATCAGGCCATAGAAGAGATTAAATCAGAAATAATCTCTCAGGCAAAAAACGAAATGAAAATAATAATGGGAGAAATGCTTCACACATATAGAGAAGAAACAGATAAAAGAATAGAAGAACATAGGCAACAAATGGAAATGTTACATGAGCAATTTAGGAATGAATTAGAACACATGAAACAGACTCAAAAAAGATTTCCAGGAAATGAAAACTTCCACTGAAAGCTCGCAAAACTACTTGAATGAAGCTGAAGATGGAATTTCAGATCTTGAAGACGGCATGGCAGCTAGTGACCATAAAAGGCAGGATCTCTTAAAGTCATCAGGATCCAGGAAAAATCAATCCAACACCTGCAAGATGAAGCAAAAAGAAATAATGTCCGAGTAATAGGAGTTAATGAAACAGCAGGAGGCAATACAAATGATATAAAAAGCATATTTGCAGAAACAATATCAGAAAATTTCCCAAGCATGGTAAAAGATACTGATGTACAGGTAAATGAAGCATATAAAACTCCAATGAGCCACCACCCAAATAAAACCACACCCAGACATATAATAGTCAAGATCCCAGATATCCAGCAAAAGAACACAATATAAAAAGCTGCTAGAGAAAAGAAACACATCACCTGTAAAGGAAAGCCCATCAAAATCACAGCAGACTTCTCAACAGAAACTATAAAATCAAGAAGAGCTTGGAGCAAGGTACTACAGATTCTGCGACAAAACAGTTTCCAACCCAGACTGATGTATCCTGCAAAACTATCCTTCAAATTCAATGGAGAAATAAAATATTTCCACGACAAAGAACAACTGAAGAACTTCATGAGTGCCAAACCAACATTACAAAAAGTACTAAAAGATTCTAGACAGAGAAAAAGACCACAATCTCAAGAACAAAAATAGAAAGGAACCCTCAAGCAGAAAAAGCAATTAAACAGATAGCAAAAGTAGGAAAGCAACAAGTAAATAGCATGACAAGAATAAGCCAACATATAGCAGTTATAAGCATTAATGTAAATGGCCTCAATTCACCAGTCAAAAGAAACAGATTGGCAGAGTGGATTAAGAAACAAAATCCAACAATATGCTGTATACAGGAAACACACCTTACTCAAGAGGAAATCCACAGACTGAACATTAGAGGATGGAAAACAATTCTCCATGCAACAGGTCCCCAGAAAAAAAGCAGGGGTAGCTATTATGTTTGCAGACAATGTAAACTTCAAACCAAAAACAATCAAAACAGATAAAGAAGGCCACTATACACTAGTTAGGGGAAAGCTGCAAGAGGAAGAGATAACAATACTAAACATATAAGCACCAAATGCTGAAGCACCAAACTTTGTAAGTTGAATCTTAACAGACATGAAAAGCCAAATAATTAATAACACTATTGTAATAGGGGACCTAAATACCCCTTTGATGCAGAGACAGGTCAATTGGACAAAACTCTGCAAAGAAATAACAGACCTGAACCAAAGGTGCAAACAAATAGACTTAGTAGATGTACACAGAGTGTTCCATCCCACAACATCAGAATACACATTTTTCTCAGCTTCACATGGGTCTTTCTCTAAAATAGATCACATTTGAGCCCATAGAGCATACTTACCTAAATGCAAAAGAATTGAAATTATCCTATGCATATTATCTGACCACAGTGCAATGAAATTGGAAATTAATGACAAAGGGAACTCCAAAAACTCCATAAACACTTGGAAATTAGGCAACAACCTCCTGAACAACCAATGGGTCACACAAGAAATTACAGAAGAAATTAAAAAATACCTACAAACAAATGAAAATGCAAATACAACCTACCGGAATCTGTGGGATGCAATGAAAGCAGTCCTCAGAGGGAAATTTATAGTGATGGACTCACATATAAAGAAAACAGAAAGAGAGTAAATAAATAGCCTAATGCTGCACCTCAAACTTTTAGAAACAGAAGAACAAGTCAAGCCAAAAGTTCAAACAAAGGAAGAGACTATAAAGCTCAGGACAGAAATTAATGCAATTGAGATGAAGAAAATACTACAAAAAATAAGTGAATCAAAGAGTTGGTTCGGAGCTGGGGATATAGCTTAGTGGAATAAGCGCCTGCCTAGCAAGCGCAGGGTCCTGAGTTCAATCCCCAGTACAGCCAAAAAAAAAAAAAAGAAAAGAAAATGTTCGAGACTTCCGGGAAGATGGTGACCAGGTGAGCAGCAGAGGGAATCTCTCCCAGAGACCGATCCTTTGCGCGCGGCTGCCTGGTCCATGGATGCAAAATTCCAACTGATCGGGCTGCTCTCTGTGGCCTGAGCATTAAAGGGCCGGCTGACAAGCCACGCGGTGAGAAGTGGGCAGATCAGGAGAACTGGGTGCCCGAGGGATCGGTGCTGCGCTTGGGCCACAGCTCGATTCAAATCGCGTACAGCCGAGAGAGTGATTGCGGAGGGAAGAATGGCTTCAGCTCCTGAACCCGACCGGCTCAGAGGCGGCTGTAACCAGGATTTGTTGGAGGCAGCGGAGCAGAGGAAACTCAGAGAACACGCTACTGGGACAGACTGCACCAATCTGGGCAGCGGTCCAGGATCCCGCTCAGAACCCCACCCCCGCAGCCGGCGCTGCGCGAACTGGAGCAACAGCGATTGGTGGGATTTCTGAGTCAGGAAAAAGCTCCATCCAGGGAGATACTTCTGAATGGCATTCCTGTCTGCACGATCACAGGATGGCGACCAGGTGAGCAGCAGAGGGAATCTCTCCCACAGACTGATCCTTTGCACACGGCTGCCCGGTCCATGGATGCAAAATTCCAACTGATCAGGCTGCTCTCCGTGGCCTGAGCATTAAAGGGCCGGCTGACAAGCCGCGTGGCGAGAAGTGGGAGGATCAGGAGAACTGGGTGCCGGAGGGATCGGTGCTGCACTTGGGCTGCAGCTCGGTTCAAATCGCATACAGCCGAGAGAGCAATTGCGGGGGGAAGAATGGCTTCAGCTCCTGATCCCGACCGGCTCAGAGGCGGCTGTAACCAGGATTTGTTGGAGGCAGCAGAGCAGAGGAAACTCAGAGAACGCGCTACTGGGACAGACTGCGCCAATCTGGGCAGCGGTCCAGGATCCCGCTCAGAACCCCACCCCCGCAGCCGGCACTGCGCGAACTGGAGCAAGAGAGATTGGCGGGATTTCTGAGTCGGGAAAAAGCTACATCCAGAGAGATACATCTGAACGGCATTCCTGTCTGCACGAACAAAGGGTGAGTTAAGTGGGCGCTGTAACTGGTTTTTCCTGAATCAGGAAGAAGCTCAGCCCAGCGAGTGACATCAAAGCAGCTTTAAGGACTGCGGGATCTCCCGGGTGGGAAGAGGAGCTAGGAGCCCCAACGGGATTTGTGAGGGGGGATGGAGCTCCACCCAGGGAGGAACACCTGAGCGGCCTATCTGCAAAACTCCTGGGGCGGCGAGCTGTTTATTCGCCCCGGCCAGGTCTTGGGGTAGGGAGTAGAAGCGGAAATCTCAGCAGACAGCTTAAGGGACAT
Source organism: Dinomys branickii (assembly GCA_004027595.1). Lineage (NCBI taxonomy): Eukaryota > Metazoa > Chordata > Mammalia > Rodentia > Dinomyidae > Dinomys > Dinomys branickii. Next base: position 69,822 of record PVLD010010596.1, read on the forward strand.
TCTCCCAAAGAGAAGGAACCATTGGAGCAGCCTCTGCAGCAGACCTTTGCCTGCTGAACTGCCTGTGGAATTTATAGCTCCACATTTTGAATCTGATACCCAAAAATGGGAAAACAGAG
>PVLD010010597.1:0-69939 GCA_004027595.1 Dinomys branickii
CCCAAGGGTAAGCTGTGTATTATAAAACATAATCATATACCTTCAGGATTATGTAATTAGCATAAGTATACATCAGATAATTATAAATGTTTACAAATTTATATTTATAGAAGTAAATATACATAAATTCATATAACATAAGTTGAATTATATCTACAATGTATATATCTATAGAAATTCAGAGAGGTGAATATGCATGTGTGTATGTGCATAAATGCATGTAAAATATCTTAGAAGGAAATATGTCAAACTATTAATAGTCTATATCTGTTGGTGATGATATAGGGTGACTTTTTATATTCCTTCTGAGTAGAAGGATGGAGGGAAGGAGGAAGGAAAGAAAGAAAGCAAGACGGAAGAAGGAAGGAAGGGAGGGAAATGGTGGGTTATGGGAGACTTTTTCTTTTGTTCACTTAGATGCTTTCCAAATGGAAGGAACAGATGAGGCACAGAAGCAGCAAGCCTGCCTGGACAAACCACTGTGTCCCCACCCCCAGCAGGGAGGGCTGACTCCATGTCCCCCTCAGCACTCCCAGGGCCTTAGGACACTCCAAGAGGATGAGGGGTGGGCAGGGGCCTGTGCTGTGTTGGAGGAAGACTGGTTGGAAACTCTGGTCTTCAGGTGTGAAGAGGAAAGGGCTGGGAGATGCTGAATGCTACCTCTAAGTAGTAGGAGAAGGATGTGGGAGGCTCCAGAGGCAAACCAGGACTGCTGGGTGGGCGCTTTACCCAGAGAGATCCCTCACTTTTAATCAACCACCAGAAGGGTCCCTCTCGCAAGGGTTCAGGTCACACATCATCTCCAGGGCGCTGTCGTCAAGGAGTTTAGTGCTCCACCCCCCTCTACTCAGCAGACAACTGCAATTTGGTTCCGCCTTTCACTTAGACAAGCCCAGGCTCCCTGTGTCTCTTCAGTGACACACTAAAGGATTTGTGACCTCCCTATCCTCAAGAGTGTCCCAGAGCAGTTACTCTCAGTGATGGGACCTGGGCAATAGGACCCATCTTTGTAGCTCCAGTAGTCAGTGTGGGGACACCTTAGTCTCCATCTGTGAGTGGAGATGGTGTCAGAAACGGCTCCGTAAAGCTGTTCTGGACATCAAGAGACTGTGGCAGGTGAGGTATTTAGAATAGAGCTTTGCACACGGTAAAGTGTTGGGCATTATGTGCAAAGCCTTTAAAAGTTCCTCAGATGATCCTGATTCATTTCTTCTGCTGTCTCCACCTCTTTCTCATCCTGACCAGCTGAGAATTCTCTGGCCTATATAGAAGCGGGGGAGGGGGGAGTGGTGGTCTTTAAGATGCCTGGCTTTGTTGCCAAATCTGTGGTGAAATTGTTGGTGAATTTGTCAGACTTATTCAGCACTTACTCTGTGGGTCCATTCTTTAGGTGCTGGTGAGCCGAGCCTGAGCAATGTTAGCATTGTCTTTGTACCCTGGGGCTGATGTTCTCATAGGGAAGACAGATGGACAAACACACTGAACAACCAGCAAACCCGCAACCTGCTCCCCTTAACTACTATAGTCAAAAATTATAAATGAAATATTTTCATGTTATTTATTTTTTCATATGCTGACTCCAAGATCCCCCTCCTATCCTTGCCTCCTCCTTGGGCATTTATTATTTATTTACTTACTTAGAGACAGAACCTCACTAAATTGCCCAAGCTGGCCTTGAACTCATAATCCTGCTGCTTCAGCTTCCCTAATAGTGGGATTACATGTGTATGTCGTAACAACTACCCATTCAGTGAATAGTTAACGGGCACCTTTAAGTGTTTAGAAATAACCATGTAGCACTCTGTACTAAGCCACCAACTTACTAAAGCCTCATGTTCTTGAAGTCTTCCTGGAACTTGAAGTGTCTGATTATTTGTTCCCTGAAGTGGAAGGAGGGACTGCTGATTGCCCAAGGCCTACTGGCTTCGAGAGTCCAGGCCTCCGGCCTCAGGCAGTACATTTGTCTGTGAAGTGTACAACCCCTGCACAATGTGTGACATAAACCACCAGAATTATATCTCTGCTCCCTCTAGGTCTCTATCTGGCTGTAATGCAATTATTTTAGCTCCCAGTCAATTCTGGTAGGATCACTGTATTAATCTCTTTTCTGTTGCTATAACAAAGTATCTGAGGTGGGATACTATATAGGGTTTATTTACCTCTCAGTTTTGGAAGCTGAAAGTCCAAGACTGGGTGGCCTTATCAGTTCCATCTCTGGTGAGGCCTCATGGTGAGTGGCACCACACTGGCAGAAGAATGTGCAGAAGAGATGTGGCAAGACAGGAAGCCAGAGCAATCCAGAGTTCATGCTCCCATGTTTTACAACAACTTACTCCTGAGGGTACTGACTCACTCTGTGAGACCAGCGCTAACCCTTCTAAGGAAGCGTCCCCCACACCATGACCTAATTGCCATCCATTAGGTTTCACCTCTTAAGCGTTCCACCACCTCTTAATACTGCCACAGTAGAGATCACTCTTTCAGCACATGAACCTATGGGGGATACATTCACACTCCCTCTAAACCTTAGTGTTCACGTACTCAGGGGCTAAGAGGCGGTGAGTAGTGAGGAGAGAGAGCTGGACGAAAGGTGGATGGGGTGATGGCCCTCCATGCAATGTCACCTAGGGCTGCTCATCGTGCTGCTGTCCCACAGCCCCTCCACTTTCACGACTTACGTGAGAGCACTGGGGTTCTGGGTACTGCAGGGGCATTGTTTCTGACTGACAGGCCCTCATAGACACCCTAACTCAGTTCACTTGCAAGAGCGGAAACATCATTCCCCAGCGTCTCACTTAGCCTAGCTGCGTGGCATACCTTTATCTAAGACAGGCTGTAATTGGAGAGGAACATCAGTGTGCCAGAGAGAATCAGAGGGAAACCACAGTGATGCTGGAAGATTAGAAAGGACACTTTAGAGGAAGAGCCTCCTGGAGGAAAATAAAGTTGAAGAAAGGCGGATTAATTTTTTAAGCATGGCGCCGATTATTACATAAAGGATGGTGATCAGCTGTCATCCAGCCTGCTGGAGGAAAGGTTTCATTTAACTGTATCCACAAGAGATCCAGGTTAGGCAGAGGAAAATCTGATCACAGAATTCCACACCACACTGAGCCTCAGACTTTACTAACCTGAGGATGTGCTAGTATTTTGTGACCTGCCAAGAAAGAAAAAGAAAGACAGCCCCAGATTTTAACATGTGCTTATACTTAGAAAATGAGATTTTTACTTTTTAAAAAATTTTTGATGCTGAGAATTGAGCCCAGGGCTTTGTGCATGTAGGCAAACCCTGTACTGCTGAGCTACATAGATTTATAATTATTAAAAGATCTCTTTTAGACTTAATTTTATCGATAGTATTCATACACATAAATTAATCTATATGTGTATGCACATAAGTATGTGTGTGTGTGTGTGTGTGTGTATGTGTGTGTGTGTGTGTGTGTGTGTGTGCGCAGTTAAGTTGGAAGAGGAATCGCTTCCTGAAACTTCTTCATATTGAGTGTGATGCTTCCCAGTCATTGTTGAGGGAATTATTTTTTTAATACAGTGCAGTGTTTGTCTAGAGCATTGGTGATGTAACATTTCTTAAAGGACTCTATAAAGAAACTAGAAGCCACTGGTACCAATCTCTTGATTGAAGGTGGGTTGGTAGATTTAAGCAGCATATTCAGAGCAGCACTGCTTAGTTGAGCATGCTTCTCAAAGGGCATCAGGATAACTTGAAAGGCTTGGCCCCCTCTCGAGATTCTGATTTAGGAGGGCGAGGCTGGGGCTTGAGACTTTGAATTTTCTCCAAGCTCTGGACCACGGACCACACTCTGAGCAGCACTGATGTAGGGCTGGCCCACTCTGCCTCCTTCAGGGGTGCTGCTGAAGACATCTGCTTCCTCATCTTGCTGGTTCCGCATGACCATTACTTTCCTGTGGGCCATACTATGCCTCTGCTTCTGCTGGGTTTCCTTCCAAATCTTCAAGATCCTATGGAGAGTTTTATGCCAGTGCTGATGCTGGCGCATGATCAGGCTATGATGGCTGCATCCCACCTGCCATCTGGCTGACAGCCATTGTAACATTATTGCAAAGTGAACCCAGATTTCCAAGATACTGAATTGGCAATGAGAGGAGGGAGGAGAGAGAGCAGCTTAGAATTGGCAAAATATGGTAGTTAACCTTCTTTACATGCCTTGAGGGAGGGTAAGGGCCAGGCCAGCCTAAAGGCAAAGGTGGGAACCTCTTTGCAGGCCCCAGGCGTCTGGGACTCCTCAAATGGTAAACAGCGCTGGCCTGCAGCAGTGAAAGGAGCTGCAAGGGTCCCGCCTGGGAAGGCCTTCTGCCTTCTGTTATGAGTGCTGACGGTCGAGCCAGATGGCTTCCTCCGATGATTCAAACATAAACTACCCAGTCCTTTTTTTTTAAACAATGCTGTTAAAAAGCCTTCAATATAATTCAGCCTGGCACACTATTAAAAAGGCAACTTGCATTTTGTGGGTTAAATAATACAGAGCAGCTGTGAGTAGAGGGCAGATGGCATGAGCTCACAGCAGCTGGGGGCTGCTCGCCTTCATTTGTGTCATTGACAGAAGGTTTCTCCTCAGACAAGGGGTGGCCCTTGGTCACCCAGCCGGTTATCTCCTGCAACCTGCAGGGACCAGCCTGGCCTAGTTTTCCTGACTTTAATGAGCTTCCTGGCAAGTGGGAGATCACTCACACCTCCCTTTTGTTCCCCTTTCCATGAGCATATCTGGTTGTATAAACCAGTGGTTTTGAACTAGGGCCTGTTTCGCTACCTGGGAGACACTGAGGAATGTTAGCAAGACATTCGTAGCTGTCACAAGGAGCAGGAGGTGCTAGCATCTGGTAGGTAGAGACCAGAGATGTTGCTGAGTGTGCCACAGGCCTAGGACAGGCACATGCACCAGGAATGGTCTGGTGCAGAATGTCCATGGTGCGGTGGCTGAGAAGTCTGGCCTCATAAGCAATGCAGCTACTGAACCCAGGATGGTGCTCTGGGCTATTGTGATCTTTCTGCAAATTTGGAGACGAGAATAAAGAGAGTGGACAAAGTGACTCTTTAGCAGAATATGTTGCAGCATCTTGCAGGGTGAGGCTATAACTGGGTATAAAAAGCTGTAATTTATTCAGCTGTACCTTTGGACGGTTTCCCCAATATTGAGATGATACTTGGGCAAGCATGTGCAGGCTCCCACCCAGCTCCTGGAACAAATTCCACTGATAAGCCTGCACTCTTCGCACATGACTGTGCACACCAACTTTTTGGGGGATCTGGTTGAGGTCTGGGTTCTAACCCATCTGGTCAAAGCCTGATATCCTGTATCCTTCACTGGCTCCTGGGAGGTGTCTGTGCTGTAAATGCATGGACCAGGCAAGGAGTGGCAAAGCATGGACCTGAGCCTGGGGACAGGACCTGATTCTGTATAGAGATGATGTAGAAGTCCTTAGTGATGCTCTGTGCACAATGGTCAGCATCCTGAATTCCCAGGATGCAGTGTGAACTGACCACCTCCTCTAGCTGGCCTGGAATTGTTCCAGTTTCTGCTGGAACATCCCAAGAAAACCCTCACTCCTGTATAACCCAGGAAGGTTGCTAGTGCTATGCAGCCCAAGTGTCCACAGAGAAAAGTTAGGTTGGGCCTTTGCGTGCCCTTTAATGAGGAAGGCTCTTAAGCCTCAGTGCTGTGGCCTTCACTTACAGTATTTGCAGACTTAAAGTTTCTCTTCTGATAATAGAAACACATATAATGTTGTGCAGCTAATGATAGGGCTTCTCTTCTGTTCCCAGGGATGTGTTTCTCGTTTCCCCACCTGTGATCTGTATTCCCCATCAAAAGGTTCCTTAATTCCAACCTTTTCTTGGTCAATTTTTGTGCATTTAAGCCAAATACTTGTGATTAATTTCCACCTTGGTGCCTTTGCTTAAACTGATCTCCTGTCATGGTTTGTGTCTGGGTGTCCCCCCAAAGACATGCAGTCATGGGGCTGGATTTTAGAGTTCAGGACTGATTCATAGGTGTGAGTGCTACACCTGCCTTGGGGCAGATAGTTTGCATATGTAAGGGAGAGAAAGAGGCTGCCTACCTGCTTCTCCTCCTTTTGCCCTTGTTGCTTTTGATATATTCTGCTGCCATGAACTATTGCCCTCTGCCCTGTGCCACCCTGCCTTGGAGCCAGCCAAATATGAACTCAAACCTCTACAGACTGTGAGCTAAATAAACCTCTCCTTCCTTAATTTTGGGTACCAGGTATTTCGTCTCAGCAATGAGAGAAAAGTAAACAAGACATCTCCCCATTGAGAATGTTGCTTTGGGCAGGATGTGGTGGCTCTCATGTAATCCCAGTGCTTTGGAAAGCTGAGACAGAAGGATCATAAGTTTGAACCCAGCCTGGACAATTTAGCAAGACCCTATCTCAAAACAAACAAAACAGCATTAAAGGTCTGGGATCTAGACACTGTGAAGGCCCTGGGTTCAATTACTAGTACTATTCCCCAAATATATATATTTTCTCAGGCTTGTAGCTTAGTAGTAGAATCCTTGCCTGGCATGTAGGATGCCCTGCACTCATCACAAGGAAGGAAGAAAGAAAGCAAGCAAGAAAGCAAGAAAGCAAGAAAGCAAGAAAGAAAGAAAGCAAGAAAGAAAGAAAGAAAGAAAGAAAGAAAGAAAGAAAGAAAGAAAGAAGCCTGCTGTCTGGTGTCTGGGTTAATCTCTGCCTACCCACATCTTTCATGTCTCTGAGAATCCTGCCCTCACCATCCAATAGTGAACTCTTCCAGTCATTAATGATCTCTGCTGTAGAACTTCTGGCATGTAATTGGCATGGCACTGGGTTCCCACTGAGTCATAACCAGTCTGGCCCAATAGGGGTTCAAAGATGGGGGGTGGTGCTCTTCAAGAGGAGAGAATGAATTAGCATTTGAAGGGAGGAGGTCCTGTCAGGGTGTGCTTTCCCCAAGCCCTGCCAGCCTAATCACCTATAGTCTCAACAAGACTCTTGGAACAGCAGCTGCGCTTCCTTCTTTGATTAATTTCGGGCTTAGGGTTGTTGTGGGATCACGTACTAAGAAGTCTTGCCCAGCAGTGTGCACTATAAAAATTAATTGTCTTAAAAAATGTAGGTCACCGTTCATTTATTTGACAAATACTTAAGTGTCTTTTCTGCTCACCAGAGGAATAAGGTACATTCATTGTAATTCCCCTCAGGCCTGAAAAGCCTAATTGGTATACATGTTAGAAGAGCAATGGACAAGGTTGGAACAATTTAGGTACTTACTGTTTTGCATGGGTATATTTATATGATTTTGCTTCTTGTTTTTCTAAGCCAAAGACTGTTTCACTTAGTCATTACACTCCCAAAGCCCCATCCTGAGGGGGTGATTTCCAACCTGTGGTTTCTGAACTTGAAGGGACTTCTTAGTATTGAATTTATCAATTATGACTATTTCCAAAAGGCAAAAGAGGCAAAGGCAAATTAAAATCCAATGTCTTTGCTTTTGGTGGGAGTGGCAGCCCCTCAGGCCTATAGCCCTGGTCTTTCTTGCCCGTCCGTGGTTCTGATTGGTAGCTTCCTTGGTGTGTCTTTGATGGACAACAACAACAACAAAAGGAAATAATTTTTAGCTCATGTACTTTGCTCAATAAATCTCTTTGAGATCATCTTTTTTGTGAGGAGAGGTTAGAAGACAGTAATAGGTGGCTTATAGTTAGCGTAGAACTGCTTTAAGGGCTCGATGATCAGTACTTGCTAAAATTAATATAAAGTAGATTTTTCTGTTAAAGTGGATTGAAGGATATTTCCCCACTATGCTTATAGAAGGTTCTGGAAGAACTCAACATAGCTGAGAACCCCAGAAGCAGTTACTTCTCGATAAAGCATTCTGAAGCTCAACTGCTAGGCGGCTCCCTGACACTAGTGTTCTGTTATCTAGGTTTATGTGAGCCGTAATTTTTGTATCTTTTTGGAGCTGAGGGAGGAGAAAGGGGACTTTAGATATAGAAACTTTGTCCTTAATTTATAGTTTCCTGCAAGCATCAAGGGGGATATTTGGGGTGGTCAGAAGAATTCTGGGGGATGGTAGGGACCCATGGTCGACAGACACCCAGGCCTCAGACATTCTGTGGGTCAAGGCCTCATCAACCATCTGTCTGTGAAGGTGGTAGGAAGGGATGGGAACCTCTTTGTGATAAGCTCAGAGGCTCCTGCATGACTGGCAGGGAGGGAGCCAGGGAGGGAGCCAGGGAGGAGGAGGACTTGGTCGCATCACAGTGAGACAACTTCATTCTGCAGCTTGCCTGTTGAAGAGTTAATGAAGGGAAGAAAATTCTCAGTAAATGATTGATTAAAAGAGACTGTAGAAATTTTCAAGGGGACCTGGATTTCCAAAGGGCTGCATGTTTTAAGCATCCAGGAGGCTTTGAATATAAGCAAAGAGTCTGTTTTATGCACAGATTTTGGGCTTAGAATTTAGAGTCCTAATTTCTTGGTTGGGTTTTGCTACTTGTCTTATTATTTAAGCTAAATGAACCAACTTTTCCATATTCAGCCTTTTTATACCTTTGAAAAAGATTTGAGTTCCTCTGCTTTCATTACACAACTGCTTTAATGGTATGAATTCTGTCTTGATCTTCTATTACTTGCATTTTTTTTACTAATGTAATGACAAGTGACATATATTTTTGTATATTGCTTTCCCCCCCAAAAAACTTGGCATCATAAATATTTCCTATGCTGCTATGGTGGTTATTATTTTGACAAGCTGGATGAAAGTTCGCTGCATTTTTGGTCTGTAATTTACTTAACTATCCTTCTTTTGTTGAGAACATTAAGGTAAACAATGTCTTTTCCCTCCTATGCTTTGTATAGTTTTGTTTCTGAGAAATCATATTGTTAGGTTAACTCTATTTATAGGCACAGAGGGCACAGGGGAATTTGCAGGACTCTCATGCAACTTAATTAGACATGTGATCTTTTGAGTCCTTTCCATGTGGTTGGATTTCTGTTATGTTGTTATCTGTTGCAAGCCCTGGTTGAAGTTTCCTAAAAATGTGGCCAGACTTTAAAGCTTTCCTAGGTACCATGTCTTTAGGCTAAATTTTAATGTGGATCTGTGTAAAATATTTGTTGTACTCATGAAAATAGTTGTACTCATATCTCTTCCTTTCAGGGTGTGTTAAAACTGGGCTGGGGATGGCATTAGTTTGCTAAGGTTGTGTGTCACTTGGGTTCCACTAGAGAAACAGATTTAATTACATATATTATAAAGGATTTGTTATACAATGACCACCTGCTGAATCAGGGGTGAAAGGATACAAAATGGCCACCCATGCAACTGGAGAGCAGGAAGAGTCCGTTGAAATTCAAAGGCCTGGAATTCACTGTAGAGTCCAGTGTGAGTTGTGTCTAAAAGCCCAATGACTGGTTTCTCGCCTCACTGTAATTCCTGCCTAGTCACTACGGCGTCCAGCCAATATGGCACTGGAGGTCATGTGTTGTGCTGAGCCAGTATAGTGCCAAGCCAATATGGCGCTGGCCACTAAAGGTCACATGCTAAGTGCCACCCTTCTTCCTCTGGGTCAAATTGCGACTTCCTACTTCCCTTTTTGTAATATCTTGTTTCCTTTTCTCACACTCTGAGCCAATCCTGGTCTGCCATGTCAGGCAGTCCTAATCCCAGCCTCCTGACTTTTATTCTGCTTTACTTCTCTCTGCATTGGAAAAACCTATCAACCAAGAGTCTGTGTCAGAAGGTTGAAGAATTGGCCCTGGAAACCTAAAGGAACTGGAGAGGAACATCCAAAGGGGATGGTGAAAACTAAAGCTCTTCCAAAGAAGCAAAAAGAAAGATTTCCTTCTTTCCCTTTTTATTTCACTGATACTGTAAGCCTATTGGTTGGTACCTCCCATATCCTGGATGCGTCCTTCCTGGTCATTATTCAGCATATATGTCTGTCATTCACAGATGCACCCAGAACTGTGCTCCACTAATCCCATAGGCATTTCTTAGTCCATTCTAGTTGACATCATAATTAGCTGTCAGAGGCTGCCTTAACAAAGTACCACATTAAGTGAGTGACCCAAACAGCCAAAAGATATGGTCTCACAGCTCTGGAAATCAGAAGTCCCAAATCAAGGTGTTATGAGGGCTGGTCCTCCTAAGACTGGTGAGGGAAAGATTTTCAAGTTCTTTCCTTGACTACAGCTCACCATTGTCTTCCCATATCACTTATTTTTTTCCTTCTCTGCAAATCTTTCTGCTCCAGTGCCCCCCCCCCTTTATAAGTACATTTGTTGTACTGGAAGAAGATCCCATTTCCACAGAAGGTGATATCCTAAGGTCTTGGGGGTTCAACACATGATTTTAGGGGAGGGAACACTACTAAATCTATGACAAATTCAATGAAAGTGGGCCACAGACACCTGAGTGGAAGCTGAATTAGAAGCCCAGGCTGCCTACCCCCAGTGAGGTAGACACCCATTAGTACAAAGCAGTGGCTTTTTAATTTCTTTTTCTTTCTTTCTTTTTTCTTTCTCTTTCTTTCTTTCTTTCTTTCTTTCTTTCTTTCTTTCTTTCTTTCTTTCTTTCTTTCTTTCTTTCTCCTTCTCCTTCTTCTTCTTCTTCTCCTTCTTCTCCTTCTTCTCCTTCTTCTCCTTCTTCTCCTTCTTCTCCTTCTTCTCCTTCTTCTCCTTCTTCTCCTTCTTCTTCTCCTTCTCCTTCTTCTTCTTCTTCTTCTTCTTCTTCTTCTTCTCCCTCCCTCCCTCCCTCCCTCCTTCCTTCCTTCCTCTCTGTCTCTCTCTTTCTTTCTTTGCTTTTTAAAAATTAAAGACACCAAAGAACTCTTCAACATATAAGAGATTGACTCTCTGGTGCTTGGTTTCATAAAGACTCTGTGGTAGAAACAACAGGGGCCAGGGGCTTTCCTAGGTCTTCCCTATCAAAAATCCTGCAAAATACCATCAATTGCGTGGCTTCTGTCATGGCTGTCGGAGCCACAAGTCCAAAATCAAGGTGTTGCTGGGGGAGAACCTTGATTTGTGGCAATGTCACTCTAGTCTCTGCTTCTGTTTCTGTATTTCTTCTCTTCTTTTCCTGTGTCCCAGTTTTCTACTCTTTTGTCTCTTAAGAATTATCTGTGTTATGAGATTTAAGATCCACCTGGTTAGTCCAGGATGATCTCATCTCAAGATCTTTAATTTAATGAACTTTCAAAGATCCTGTTTACAAATAAGGTTGTAGTCCCAAGTACCAGGGGTTGAAATTTAAAGTTCCTTTTGTGACCACTTTTCAATTCATCCGCAAGGCTTCTTAGCTGACTTCAGCCAGTGATCACACGTTTGCAGCCCTGGCCTTATTCTACCCAGCTCTGTCTGATGGGGTCCGGAGCTCTTTGGGACCACTTCTGTCTTGATTGTGGATGGTTGAGGGACCAGGTCCTGCCTACTTCCCCTTTGCACTTCTGAAGTATGTTCTTTATTCCATTCTCTCAGATTTCCCTCTCTAGCTTCCCACATTTGCAGGTCATGGATCGCTGGTCTCACCCCTGAAGATGGTGACAGCAACAGACCATGCTCTTCTTGGAAAGGCAGCTCCCTCCCGGAGCTTCCAGGAACCTCAGTTTACACGCACAGGAAGAGTCTGCTGCTGTTACCACTCTCAGATAGGAGTGAAGATTCTTAGACTCCTAGCTCTTCCCCACCTCTCTGGGGCCTTCTAGGATCTTTGTAGGTCCTTTAAAAACTGCCTTTTTGAGGTCTCATCTTATATACACCAAACACATTAAAATGTTCTCACTTCAAAATTAAGTGCTTCTTTTCCCTATAAAGTGACCAGAGGGATTTTTATAATTTTGCTTTTGAAAATATTTGACACTAAGCTTTAATTTATTATTGGCAGGGATTTCTTGGCCATTGTTATGCATGCTTAGGCATATTCTGAAAGTGAGAAAAGCTAAAGCTCAGATTGTTTCTCCAATGCAATTAAATTTTTATGAATACCAAAATCAACTATTAAGAAGGTTTTATGGACATTTAATTAAACATTTATTAGTTTAAATGTCTACAGGTTTTTCTAAAAACCTAATCTTTCAATTCTTAATCATCCCTTAGGTTCCTGGAGAACTGGAAGACCCTAGATTCTGGTCCACTAGTTTCTGATTATTGAGATTTTGCTTTTCTTTTCTTTTTCTTTTTCTTTTTTTTTTTTTTAACTTAGCCTCTAATTCCCACTAGAAGTTGGGGTTTCTCCTTCCCAAGTCCCAGGCTCTCTTTTGCCAGGCTGTTGGGTTGTCTTTTTCCCTGCCCGCAATGGCTTAGATTGCACTTTTGGTGCTAGCTGTGGCTCTCACCTGCATTTTCTCTCTGTGGTGGACTGACAACTGGTGGTCACCTTGTAACACCCAGCTGAACTGAACCGGCATGGTGCTGGGTATGGGAGACCTAGCTGGAGACTGTTGCCAGCAGCATAACAGGCAGAACTGAAGATGAAAAAAGGCTGTTGGGAGCTGGTAGAAGCTGTTGGGAGCCTGTTGGAAGCACAGAGAAACTGCAAGGAGCTGTTGGTTCTCTTGGAGGAGCTCGTCATGCTGGCTTTCCTGATGGACTTGGCTGTTTTCATCCTCCAAGGAGGTCAAGACCTCGTAGGCACTGAGGATGGCTTCAGCTCACTTTGGGAGAGCTCTCTGGTCCTTACTTGAGCATTGCTTCCTACTCTGTAGGAGAGATGGTGCACTGCTCAGTCTCCTGGAGAAGCTTGTTGCGTTGGCTTTCCTGATGGGCGCTTGGCTTACCTTGTCGTCAGAGGAGCTCAAGACCTCACTGTTGCTGAGGATGGCTGTGGTACTTTTCAGGAGAGCTTTGGTTCTTATTTTGGGCGTTGCTTCTTGGCTCTAGTGCAGATCTCTCAGCCTGATTGAACAGATCCTTCGTCCCGCTGGCATAGACTTTCTAGTTTTCACCACTGACCTTTGTGCCTTCCTAGTGCAGATCCATGAAATAGGCCTACATGAGACATTGTCATGAGCTCTAGGCCTTCAGTTGGACTCATGGGAGGCACTGTTATGGGCTGTGGGTGTTTAGCTGAACCTCAGCAGAATTCTTTTGGTCATTAGCGTGTGGACAGATTTCCTGCACTCTCTTTGCATATGATTCTTTGGTTGACTATTACAAATAGTCTCATAAAATATGTGTCCTATATTGTTCCCCTTGCAAAAATTCCAAAACTAAAACACTCTCTATCTAACATTCTATTCATGAACCTTTCTGGGGACTTTTTTTTTTATGAATGATTGATCTTACCCTGATTTTTCCATTTGGGCATAGTGGCCACCTCCAATCTGGTCCTGCCAGCTCAGCCCTAGGGACACCACCTGCTTTGAGGGCATGAAAGCATGACTTACAGGCACAGAGGGCCCCATGCTCAGAAGGACCTGTACCTGGTTAAATGCTCTTCTGTCACTCCCTTGGGATTCTTAATCTTTGAAGCTGTGTTTTTTCAGCGAAGTTTTATGGGACAATGGAGTCTGCATGTTGTTCCAGGAAATATGGAGAAAAGAAATGGCTTTATATTTTAGTACGTTAGCAACACTTTTTTTCCTCTGTTCTTTGAACTGGGATGTTGGGGACCACAAATTATAAATGGAGTCTAGGGGACATCTGAGGCTGTTCTTGCTCTGCCCTTGAGCCAGATTGGAATGAGGAAACCCTGCTCTTCTCTGGTCACAGCTGGAAGCCCTAGGGCTAATGACTGCTGTGGTGCCCACTGGGCAAGGTAAGACCTGCTGAAGACAACTGGGGAGAGGAATTTCCTTATCTCCCTCCCCGTCCTTGTCCTTGTCCTTGTCCTTGTCCTTGCAAGAATGCTTTGATCTTCCTAGTCCATAGCGGCCAAAACACCCGTGCCCTTAACTCACTGTCCTTGACTCAGATGTAATGAATACATACCAAGGTTCTGGGTGGCTTGTGACCTTTTGTTCCCTGTGAATAACTGGTTGTCCCAGATCCCTGCCTGCACCCCTAATTTGTCTCTAGCTCTCTCTTTCTTTCCTGTCATATGCCGTAACTCTGGGCAGGAGATTGGAGCCCACTACAGGGGTCTGTAATACGAGGGCCTCCCGTTTTCATTTTGTAGCAGGTTCCAGTTATATAGTTGGTCCTGCCTGGGACCGACAGTAAATGAGGACCTATTAGCTACTAACAAGTGATCATGGGTACCGGGGATGATGCTTTAGGTAAGAGACTGGTCAGAGCTTCCTCTTCCATTGGCTTATGGGTCACACATTTAAGAACAAATATTAGGGGCAGTCAGTTATGTCCCATTTGTCAAGGTATCACTACCCAAGTTCTTTGGGAGTTTCTATACAGGAAGCTTTGCACTATAAAAGTGTCCTTATGATGTCCTGTAATCCTCAGAGCATTACATTATCAAGACTCAAATGTTGAGAAGGAATTGAGCACAAGGGATATTTTAATGCAGGTATTTTTTGGGAGCAATTACACTGAATTGCCAAGACCAGTGGGACAGCTGGTTTTCTTTCTTGAGTTGTAGGGTGGATTAGATGCTAACTTGATAAATGATTCTTAAAGCTCAGGTTAAATTTTCAGTGGTGATTTTTATCATCATGTCATTCTGAGAATTATTTCATGGGTTAAATTGGGTTTTCCCATATTTTATTTTCCAACTTTTCACATTTTAGACCACATAGTTTTTATCATAGGAGTAGGGGTATGGAAGGATGTTTGGTGGCACCCTTGGCCTCCGTCCACTAAGTGCTGGTTGAACACTAAATGCCCATAGGGTCAGGCTGTGGGAAAGTTGCTCTTGGTCGGGAACCATGGAATGACACTATGGTAGTGGGATTTGAGTGACAACGTAGTGGAGAGAATGTCATCCCGTAAGGAATAGTATCTTCCTCATCAGTCTCAAGATGGTCTTTAATACAGAGTGTAGCCAACAGTTAATATTTTTGTCTCTGACTTATTCATTTAATAAATATTAACCATTAACCCCACCCCACCTCACCCCCGCCAAAGTCTCATGCACCCATAGATGGGGCTTTTCAGAGGTGGCTGAATCTAGCATTGTGTGATGCTGGGATTAAGGATGTGTGATTACTACATCAGTCCACTGATTGATTAAACAGAGTTTGAGGGTAGATAATGGAAAAGCTCTCCCTAGGCATGGGTGGCACCACCCAAAAGGTGGGTGGCCTTGAAGGGATACAAGGAAGAAGCTTCTGCCTTCTTGCTGCTGCTTCTGCTGCTTTGCTATCTTACTCCTGCCCTGAACTGTTTCTCCTCTGTCCTTCTATCATGCTACCCTGCCTTGGAGCCAGCCAAAGATGAACTGAAATCTCTACAAAATGAGCTAAATACACCTTTCCTCCTTTAATTGTGGGTGCCAGGTATTTTGTCTCAGCAATGAGACAAAGTAACTAGATCATTTACTATGCACCAGGCACTGGGGTACAGCAGTGCAAAAGGCAGATGTGATACTGCTCTCATGGAACTTGCATTTGGAAAAAGGCAGGAGGATTGGAAAGGTCTGCATTAGATTGGACGTTTAAGGGAGTTCTCTTTGAAGAGGTGGCATTTAAGCTGAGGTTCAAATGACAAGAAGGCACCATTCAAAAGGAAATCTGGGGGAGAGGTGCTTCAGGCAGAGGGGCTGGAACAGCAAGTGCAAAGGCCCTGAGGCAGGAGTGAGCTTGATTTTCTAGGAGATGGCAGAGCAGCCTGGCTGAGGCAGTGGGAGTGATTTCAGGGAGTGCAGAGGCTGAGGTTAGGAGCTTGGGTTTTGTTCCAAGCTCAGAAAGGAGCCCTCAGAGAGTTGTAGTTGCTGAGGGACACTATTGGATTTATGTCTTGAAAGATGGCTTTGCCTGCTTTGCAGAGAATGGATGGTTGGGAGGGCACAGTGGGGAATCAGGAAGATCCATTATGTGGTCAGGGCAGGATAGAGAAGGGGAACTGTTTGGGCAAAGCAGCCCCTGGAAAGGTGGAGAGAAGGGGATGAATTATGGGTAAATGGGGAGAGGCTAAATCTTCAAATCCCCTAAACAAATAATAACAAACCCTTACATTTTAATATCATGTCTATGAACTACCTGTTGCTTTCACTACTGTGACCTCAGTCAAAAGTCTGAGAACCAGTTCTGGCTGGGCTTCCTAGCCACACTGTGGAGAGAAGGAACTGGCTGACCTGGGGTGAAAGGTTCATCTCAGTCCTCAGGCCAAGTCCATGACCAGACTTCTGGAAGGGCACAGGCAAGGGAAGTCACAGCTCCCTGGTGGGCCACACACCAAAGATCGACAGAGTAGGTGCTGAAAAACTATGGGATGAGTCAATGAATCAGTGAATGGAAGAAGGACGGAGGGAAAGTGCATGGGCGATAATCATGGAGAATGGCTGCTGGGCAGAGTGCTGGTACTTCACTCCAGGTCACAGTGACCGGACAGAGCATAGCCTCGCTCCCTGGCTGGGGATGGAGAGATTGAGGCTGAGAGTGGCTGCGGAATCTGTCCAAGGAAACCCAGATGCCAATTCTTCTATATGGTCCGATTCTGAAGCTGGGTCTCGAGGGCTACCTTACCTCTTTTGGGGGGCAGGGGCGGGAGGAAGAGGAAGAGAGCGCGAGAGGGAGGCGGGGCAGAGAGGCACAGGTGGGGGCGTGGAAGGCTGAACTTCCTTGTGGTGGCTCCACCCTTTTTCTGAAGCTGCTGGCCGCTGCCCCCTTACCTGCTGTTTCAGGAGGAAGTGCTGGTGGAAGCTTTGGCCAGATCAAGTGACAGTGATTCTTCTGGAAAGGACCACTGACCATTCTGCTGCCGTGCAGGTCAGCATCAGTCTCAAGGCCCTTTCCACTTGGGAAGCAGCCCTTGATGCTGCAGAGCACCTGGCCCTCCCCTTTGGTCCACCACTGCTCTGTTCTGTTCATGCAAGTGTCCTTCTCTCTATTCATGAGGGCTTCAGGGCAAACTTGTCCCTACGGGAGCAGATAGGGATGGGCTGGGGGCTTTAAGGAAATGTTTTCTTCCTGCCAGGCCTATGGCACGTGAGGAAGCGTGCAAAAGACCCCAGCAGTTGGCATGCTTGGGAAGGGTGGATGTACACGGGATGTCTTCAGGAAGATGGGAGATGCTGGGATTGTCTCTTGGGGCTCTTGTGTGTGGCCTAAGGGAAGGGAGATGCTCTGCTGTGTAGCATGGTTCTGGCCCTAATCCCAGGAACCTTGAACAGGAAGCACATTGTTCCTGGGGACAGCTAGGCTTGGCTCCCCACATTGCCCTGTCAACCTGGGGTCACGCCAGAGCTTTCTTGAGCTTCAATTTCCTTATCTATAAGGGGAAGATAATCATACATTCTCTTCAAAAGTGCTGTGCATTTTAAATAAAGAGATGCTATAAAGGTAGCGTGTGGCAGCCCCAGTTTACACTCAGCAAAAGTTAGGTCCCCTCCCCACCATCCTCGCACCCAGCTCACTCAAGCATCTCCTCCCAGCTTTTATGGGATGAGCTGCTGTGCTGCCTGGGGTGCTCAGTGAGAGCAGGGTGAAATCCTGGGTCTGTGTCTGGTGACAGCAGTGACATCAGAGCTTCCACCCTGGAAGGAGTCCTCGGAATCAGATAAAGTCCTGTGGTTCCTCTAAGGACGGAGGCCCCTTTTCTAGCCAGGTGGGAGATGAGGTCAGAGTGGGGTACAGGAGACATTGTACTAAAGCTGGGCCTGGGGGGATTGGAGGTGGGAGATGTAGATTTGGGGAAGTAGGAGGTGAAGGGAAATTCAGTAGAAATATCTGGGGATGTATCAGTCAGTGCCAGAGAGGGAAGACCGTGCAGTAGTTGTGTAGCCCTGCCTGGCTGCGGAGTACAGGAGAAAACAGAAATCTGAAAAAGTTTAGCTGTTGTCATAACATGGAAAATCTTGAATTATTGACTGGGGAGTTTGAACTTTATGTCAAAGGCACTAGGGAGCCACTGAAGATCTTTAAGCAAGATCGTGGCGTGCTGTGGTTTAGGCAGGTCAATCTGGTGCACAGAACAAGGCAGAGTGGCAGGAGGTGATCACTATGACCTAGGTGAGAGGTCAGGAGGAAGAATTCCCACAGCAGCCACAAGAACAGATGGGGTGGGGCATTTTGTTAATTGTCCACAATTTTTTTGGTTGACTTTGAACTGTGAAAAATTTAAACACTTACTAGAGCAGAAAAACGTAAACACATACTAAGAAAAATGTAATGAATCCTTCTGTATCTAGTCCTTGGCTTCCACGGTCATTAATCTGGCGGATTTTGCTTATTCTCTAGTCCTTCTATTTCTCCCTTCCACAGTATTTTGTGGCACATCCAAGGCATGAAACCATTTCATGGCTTTTGTAGGACACAGGAGGAGCAGTGTTTTGGGGTCACTTTGATGGGCTGGGCCACCTTGGTGTGGTTTCCCATGCCTGTCACATGTTTCTTTTTGTGCAATTATAAGGCTGGTCTGCCTCTTGCTGGTGCAAGTGTTTCTAGAGGGCAACGGCCACTCTATAGTCACCATGTCATTTTCTTTCCCTCCACAGTGCTTGGTGTATGGTGCCACTAACACCGAGCACTCACCGAAGAGGCCTGTCCTTGTACCTTTCAATCTATGGCCACTCTGACCACAGGCTATTTTTCTGCCTGGGTTGTGCTCTGGCAGGGTTCCTAAATATTTTGAGTTTCGGGTTAACAACAGCAACAACAACACAATAACAACTTTAGTATAGGTGTGTCCGAAAGATCGCATGAGACACCCTCGTAGTAATGTAAATTATGTGTGATCCTGTTTGTATTTTATTTTGGTTTGGCTAAATCTCATCATCTGCCCACACCATCTTCTCCTGGAAGCCCTGCAGAACAAAGCCCTTGTCTGTCCCAGGGCTGTGGTTCTCCAGGGTGGCCCTGGACACCAGCAGCATTGGCAAGGCTTAGTTAAAAATAGAAAACCTCAGGCCCACCTAGAAAGACACCATCCCTGGGTTTGACATCTTTGGGGTGATTCAGATGGGAACTGTGGTTTGAGGGCCACTGACCTAGAGAATGATGTGTCACTACCCCATCTGCTGCTCACTCAGCCGTGATCACCCGACACGTAGCAACACCAGGGACCTCACAAAGGGCTCTTCCCTGGGTGTCTGCGTCCTCACCTACAACAGACCGCAGAAGCTCCTGCGAGAAGACGGCTCCGCGCTCTGCGTCTGGTATCAGTGCTGCCCGCTCTGGTCTGTTCCCGAGCGTGCAGAAGGCTGTGAACCAGAGAATTAATTCTTCAGGCGGGATTTTCCAGGAGCGGCTGGGCGGGGCCTGGTGGCTGAAGGGACACGTGTGTGTGTGGGGGGTGGAAGCAGGAAGTGACTGCGGGAGTGGAGCCGGTGAAGCGAGCGGCAGCGGGGCTGATGGAAGTGGAGTGGGGGCTGGAGAGGGCACCCCAGTGAGTCGGCTTTTCTCTCCTTCAGCGCCTGCGGTTGGGCCCGAGGCCGGGGACTGGGGTCGTCAGGACGAGAGTGTGGGACCTAAGGGCAGCACCCGGAGCTCGGAAAGGGGTGCCCCTGGGGAGAGAAGGGAAGGGGTTGCAGGCGAAACTGCAGGTTTTGGCAGGTGGCTGCAGAAGGGCAATGCCCCCTTGATCCTCTCCCCTCCAGCGCGACCGCACGCAATGATGTGCGGCCTTTTACGGTCCCCAGCTAGGATCCTCTTCATTCATTGCTTCCTGGTTGGGTGTGTGGGTATCCGGGATCCTTGGGAGTAGAGGTGGCTACAATTCCAGCCGGGGCTCCTCCTACTGGCTCTTAAATCTGACCGGGAATCTGTTTAACCTCCAGCAGGCCGGGCTGAGGCCTCAGAGTGTGCTTACAAACCTCCGCTGGTTCTGGGACCAGACTTGGAGCAGCAAGGTATCAAGAGAACTTTCCCACAGTTCACCCACCCAAACCTGAGTCTTCCCTGGCTTCCCCTGGTGGTGTCAGAGCCTGTGTGTGCAGTTTCACCAAGGCTCAGGCAGCACAGGTGTTGTTTGTACTTCTGCAACTTCACTGATGTCTTATCGCTGGCTCCCTGAAGCAGAGCAACAGGTCTAAGAAAGGGGAGTAATACAGAGAGAGGAAACCTGTAGGAATGCCTCCTGCGCCTCTGTAGCAGAATGTGTATGCGCGTGGGGTGGTGTTGCCTTCTTTGAAGTTGGAGTGGGCAGAAAAGGAACCTCTTTCCTGCTAACGCTTCAGGGCTGATGGTGTTCATACCCAGCTAATGAGGAAGCCTGAGGCCCACGGTGTGTGGCTTTGGAGGTACAGCGCTGGCGCACCACACTCCTAAGGGGCTATGTACGGGTCTACCTGTCAGAGACACTTGTTTGTTCGGATTCTTTACTGGCCTTACCAATCCCCGGCAGTGCAAGATGCACTTCCATCTAGGCTCTTGGTCTTGTAGACATCATTTCAGTTTCAGAAAAGTGCCTTCTACACTTTTCTTATTGCAGTCGAATCCCCCATGGAATTGGATAATACACCAATTCAGATTCAGGGTCTGGGTTGGGACCCGAGATCTGTGTTTTAGGCAGTTTTCAAAAGGGACCAGGTTTGGTCCTTGGGCCACTCTTTGAATAGAGAAGCTTTTAAACAGCAAGTAGGAGACACTGCCTCCAAGGGGTGCTGGGTTTGCAGGGGACCTGATAAATGTTGGGGCGGTGGGATGTGGCTTTGTTCCTTTTCTCACTTCTCAGGATGCTTGAGTATAAGAGGGGCCAGTTTAGAAGAGTGTTTTCCTATTCTGTTAACCACCAGGAACACCCATGATCTTCTTTCTGTTCATCGGCTCACAAAATCCACTTTGACTTTGGTCCGCTGGCACACAAGCCTTGTTTGTTTTCCTCTGTAGCTGTTAAAAGGCACATTCAACTACCAAGGGAACTAAAGGTGTTATGTGTTATGGTCTGTCTTGGATGATAAATAATAAGAGGAGAATAGCTCTGTCTTTGTAAATGTTTGAAATTTCATCCACAAGCAGCTAGAAATAGGCAATTGGTGCAATGATCCAGGTGTCTTGGTTTAAAAAAATACACACACACACAAATCACTCTTTTAGGGTGTCTTAACAAGATGACAAATGTGAAAAGAATAGCTTCTTAAACATGATTTTTTTTTCATGAGTTACTGCAGTCACCATCCTGAGTTCTGTTGGACTCTGGGGACCACAGTCTGAACAAATCCTCATTATCTCAGAAGTTTCCTAGCACGTAGCAAAGCCAGAGCTCACCTGGGCTTACCTAGGTTTGTCTGGGACCATAGTCTTTCCTAGGTATGAATCTGCTGTGTTGCTGAACCCCTTGGTGTAAGGGGCCCTGCCACCCTCTGTTACCGTTTCCAGGTTCAATAGGGACAGTGTACTGGCTCTTGGTCTGTGGCTCAGGGTGGCTGGCTCCTCGGTACCAGGGCTGGCAAGACTGAACCTCTTGGGGTTTTGTCCAGCCCTGTGGGTGATGGAAGGCCAGTGGGAGCTGAATGAGGCCTTTGAGACAAGCCTCTCAGCCCTAGGGACCAGAACACAGAGCTGTTCCACACATGAGTTCCTCTGCCCTATAACTTTCCACAGGGATAGATCTGGTTGCTTGTGATTTCAGAGCTAGCACTAAGCACATTCAAGGTTGGAGGAGGTGTTGGGCCCCATAAGAGGGAAGGGTATTTACCTTCATTCTCTCAGTGGGCACTGGTATGACTCCAGCTTTAGCATCAGCATGCAGGATTGGCCAGGGGAAATACTACTTGTGGGTCTGTTTCCTTGTCTTTACCAACTGTTCTGTTCAGGTTAGCTGGCCTTTTCCAGTTCAGCACATGTTTTTCAGAAGCCATAGAACCCTATGCCAGAGGGCTGTGGAAAAGCACAACTCTTGTTCTCAAGCAGCTAAGGACCCAAAAGATGGAGAAGACCCAATCAGAGCCAGAGCCTGGGTAGGGGACCAGGAATGCCTTTCTCGCGAAGTTGGCAGCAGGTGGGTGGGCTGCAGGGGATGCCCTGGGATCTAATACCTGGCCATGTGGACGGAAGGCATTCCAAGAAGGAACTATGTGACCAGAGCCTTGGAGGAAGGACTGCCCGGAGATCCTGTAAGGTGCCATAGAGAATTTGGTTGCACTGGATCATGGTGCCTTACTCATGTCTAGAGTGTAGTGGGGGCTTGAAAAGTCCCTGAAAGGTCCATGGAGGAATGGAAGCTCAGTGGGTGGAATTTCCCCTTTAGCAGTTCAGGCACTGAGAGCTCTGACTGGGAATTAGATGAAAGAGCTTTAAAAGGGAACCTGAACCAGTTACCTGCATCTGGAAGAGAGAACAAGCAGGCAGGGGAGGTGGAATCCGCAGAATGAGCCCGAGATAAGCCCCTGACTGTGTCAGACCTTGGAACCCTTACTCCTGGCTATACTATCTGAAATCTTTGTGCTTCTTTGCCAGAACTGGTTCTCAGCATTGTAACCTCTGATGAGGCTCCCTACACATCCCCACATTGCTTTTCAGAGTCAGACACCTTTCAGTGCCTGGGGACTAGGACAGAAAAGCTTGACCTGTGTTCTGGGTTGTTGAGAACCCTTGGGTTGGTGTGGCAGACGGGTGCACACCAGCACTCCAGATGGAGACAACTTAAACAGGAGAATGAAGACACAGAAGAAAATGTGCCACCAAAAGGGATGTCTGGTGGCTGACACTTTGCTCCTCTGCACACAGCTATATCCAGCATGCTCCAAGGCCACAGCGCTGTGTTCCAGGCCTTGCTGGGGACCTTCTTCACCTGGGGGATGACGGCCGCTGGGGCAGCTCTGGTGTTCGTATTCTCCAGTGGACAGGTAGGTCTCCGTGCTTTGGTTCTGCTGGTGGCAGGCTCTTTGATGCCCCTGCCTGCACATGCAGGGGGTGGGTTTTGATTAACTTTTCCTCTGTCTTCTTATTTACTGCCCAACTCCCTTCCCAGCCAGGAGAACAGATACAGACACCATGCGTTATCCTTTCCACCTTTCCTGTCTCTGAAAACCTGGTTTGAAGGAATTGGGGGTTAGGAACCCAGCTTAACTTCTAGCTTCCATCTGATTTCTTTTGGGTCTGGAGTAGAGGATACCAAGCAGGATCAAAGCAGATTAGAGTTCAGATACATCTGTCCTCCGCTGTTGCCTTGGCTTACCTGGGATGACTGAAGAGACCTTGGAGGAAGGAAGGAATCTGGTGCCTTTCTCTTTGATCCCAGCCACAGGACTTGTATTCCCCCACCTTGGATAACAGGCCCCCTTCCCATGTTCCTGCAGAACCTTCATCTCCCACTGCTGTGCCCATGCATCCTCAACCTTGGGGTGAATACAGAAGGCCACCTTCCCATGCTCCTCAGACCTGACACCTCCCACCCCTGTGCCTCTGATCCCTCCATATATCCTGCTCAGACCCTCTCTGCACTCTTGTTCACTCTTAGGCCCCTACAACCTAGACCAGGCCCTTTATACACCCCAATATTCCTCATCTCTTTCTTCTCCATGCCTCACACCCCTAAGTCCACATACCTTGCCTGTATGCCCAACCCAACCTCCGCTGCCTGTACACACCTACACAACCCACACCCACCTTGCATGCCTAAAATCTCACTCTTCTGTCAACCCTGGGTTCCCCCATTCCCAGACCCAGAGTCCTGGATGGTATCTTGATGAATGCACCTGAGGAGGTGTCTGAAGATCTATTTAAATGTGCTGTGAGACAGGTCTAGAAGCAGACATACTGGAAAGTTGGCAGGTCAGTCATCCTGCATTACAGTCCAGCAGATATTGATTTCAGCAACAGGATCTGGCCTCCCACGCTGCCTCCCAACCTCCTGGGGGAGGCTCGGAGCCAATCCATCAGAGACTTGGAGCTCAAATCACACAACGTGGAGTCACAGGGTACAAGGCACTTACAGACGGCAATTTCATAGAAATAGAAAGGGGAGCCGTGGCTGGCAGGGCCTGGTGGGGAGGGAGAAGGCAGAGTTCTTGATAGAAAAGAGTTGTGAGTGTGGATGGTATATTTCTCTTAGCATAATGCCCTCAAGGCTCAGCCGTGCTGTCCCACGTACCAAAATTTCCTTCTTCTTTTAAGGCTGAAGAATACCCATTTGCACACAATGTTTTGTGTATCCGTTCATCTATGGGTGGATACTTAAACATCTTGTCGTTAGCATATAAGAGTCACCTAGAAAAGTGCACATTTTGTAAGTGTACAGCTGATTGCTTTTTACAAGTGCCCCTGAAGCTGTGCCCAGATCAGGTACCAGACTCTCACAGCCCCTTTCTGCTCCTCCCAGACTCTCCCCTCCCCCACCACCTCCCCTCTGCTGCTATTTCACGGCATGAGTGGTTTTCCATGTTTTGGTGTTTTATTTAAATGGAGTAATCTTTGCATAGTATGCCCTGGTCCATGTCTGAGTGAGTTCATCCTATTTGTTTACTTCATGTCCTTGCCTGTTTGTTTTCTGTATACATATGCAGACACATACATATACATACAAACACACATAGGGTGCGTGCCTGTGTTTTCTCACTGTCCTGTGATCTTCTGTTGTATGAGTATGTATTCATTGCTGTATCCAGTCTACGTCTGTGGGAATTTGGACAGTTTCTGGTTGGTTTTGGTGCCTCACACATGGTGCTACTGTGAACATTTCTGCAAATGTGTTTGGTGACTGTGAGTATGTATTTCTGTTAGTCATTACTCAGGAATAGCCTGGGTTGCAGTCACTTGTCTTAGGCACCACCTAGTAGTTTTCTAACATGGTCACCCCAGTTTGCACCCTGACCTGTGAGAGGGATTGGTATTTGTGCCTGCTCTTCCCCAAACCTTGGTGATGCCCATCTTTTAGAGCAGCTGCTTACTAAAGTTTGTGGTGGTGATTTGCAGGGGTGCTGAGTAAGAATCATCCTGTGGGCCTTTGCATCCCTGCCACTCCAGAAAAGGACAGTTCTGATCAGTTCTGGGAGGGATGGGACATTTCAAAATTGCTTCTCCCTTGGCTCATGGTCCATTTTATAGATTCAGGAGTTCACCAGCTAAGGAGCAGACCTGTGGCTCTCTTGGGCTTTAGTGGGCCAGTTGTTCTTGGCCTGGGGCACATCATGCTGTTGTCACTCAGAAACTGAAGCACCTTCTTTTCATTTTCAGAGGCGGATCCTGGACGGAAGCCTTGGCTTTGCTGCAGGGGTAAGTTGCGTGTAAGAGGAGATATGTTTATTTTGTCATTTTTCTGTCAAGCATCATTCGTCTCTAGTCTCTTCTTGAGTAACCTAGATATATCTCCGGATTCTCTAAGTGCCAATGGATTCCCATATTCATTTCCCAGCTTACTGGGTGCCCTGTTTCTGCTTAGTTGGTGAAGGAGGAGGCTTGTATGGTAGCTGTCTCGGGACTTACAAAATAAGATAATATATTGCTCAGCTATAAAGAAGAATAAACTCAAGGCTTTTATAGGTAAATGGATGCAACTTGAGACCATACTCATAAGTGAAATAAATCAGACCTGCTTGTGTAAACATCATATTGCTTCCCTAGCGTAAGAAACTGACAGAGTAAATAAAATCTGAAAGGTACAATAGATACTGTGCAAGGGAAAGAAATTGCTCAAAAGGAAAAAAACTGGGATGAGGGAAAGGAGAAAAGAAAGAAAGAAGGAAAGGGAAAAAGTATATACATGTAATATACACACAAGATAGCTAAGATAATTTTACTGCTAATTTCTATTGGTTATTGAAAGGAACTGCTAATGCTTAATTTTTTTTTGATCAGTTTTGCATGCTTATATCTGATAATCTGAACAACTACTTTGAAGATAACAATATGCAATATAATAACCATTGCTGATTTCCTATCATCTTGTTTTGAAATTCTGTATCATTTTTAGTATTTTTAAAAAAAAATTTATTCTCTTTTAAACAAAGGATAATATTTAGGAAGGGAGGGTCTAGCAGAGGCTGGGGGATACATAGCACAGTTAGCACTAATTAAAAAGTCGTTCCTTCTCCTCTTCTTCCTTGTTAAAAGACTTTATTATAAACACTTTCAATCATGTAAAAAAAAAATTGAAAACCCATACACATCCCAGGTGTCCGCCACCCAACTTCAGTTGGTATTTACATTTTATTAATTTCATTTCACCTATCTTCTTCCAGCCTTTCTGGGAAGTTGGAATATTTTGTAACAACAAATTCCAGACATCATGTAATTTTGCCTGTAAATTCAGTATATACCTTTAAGTGAATGACTTAAAAAAACCAGAATTGCCAATACCTGTATTACATCTACTGAAATTAACAGTTATTTTTATTAAAAACTAACACTCAACCCGTGTCCAAACTTCCTCTATTTTTTCAAGGTTTTTTGGGTAGAATTGGGATCCAAACAAAATTTTCAGGCTGAATTTGTTGCCTTTTAAGTCTTTTATTTTTCAGTAGTTCCATTTTTTTTCAAAATAGTAGGGGGCCAGCTATAGCTCAGCAGCACAAGTGCCTGCCTGGCAAGTGTGAGGTCCTGAGTTCGATTCCCAGTACCAAAAAAAGTATAGTAATTTGTTGGTAAAACTGGATAGGTCATTTGTTTCTAGAGTGTTCCATGTTCTGATTGTGGCCCACTGCTTCCTTGTGTTGTATAATTTTCTCCTCAGGCCCCTACATCTCCTGTAAAGTGGGAGTCAGAGTTGGGCTTGATTAATTCAGATTTCAGTAATCTGTCATAGTGGTACTGTGTATTCCTGTTACACTGGTGACATTGGAAGGCACATAATACATGTTTTTCTCTTATAGTCCTGTGACTGGAAAATGTTGCCTGGGGTGGACCACTCTGAGGTCATCAGAAGAGGGCCTGCCTTGGAGAACACAGAGGCTTTGTGAGCCCTGCCCAGGTGTGCTGAGAGCCATAGCTAATCAGTGTCCAGGTCCCAGGTTCTCTCTGTGGTTTTACTTTCTCATGGCTGGAATGCAATACCTGACACCAACTGAAAGGAAGAGAAATTTATTTTGGCTTGCATTTTGGAAGTTTCAGGCCTTGCATGGTTGGCAGTGAGGTTGGCAGGGCCTGCCTGGGTAGAGGCCAGCTTCTCCCCTCAGGTCCAACAGGAGGCAGCGCATGGAGGGAAGACCTAGGAAGGCTGAGGTACCCTTCTGAGCTATACTCACAGTGACCCAACGCCTCCAGCCAGGCCTCACCTACTAACAGCAAGTCACCTACTATGGTCCATAACCCAGTCACCTTCCAGACACTTGAGGCTCTGGGAGCTGTTCTAGATCAAAGACATTAACACCTGTGTTCTCCTCCTTAACTTGCTGTGTTTAAGGATGCCCTGGAAGTACTTCTCTTTTCCTCCCTTCCCTTGCACAGGTTCCTCCTCCCTGCAGAGAGACAGACTCTTTCTTGTACCCTGTCTCTATCTAGCAGCACCTTCAAGCTCGAACAGAGGGATCTTTGGAACACTGGTGTTGGTGTGAGGAATTGAAGGGAACCCTAATGACTATCATAGTTCCCATAGATCCTGTAGCAATGTAGCTACTGTCCTAATTTATAAAGATGACTCTAATCAAATTCTCAGTGGTGAGATCCTTCAGAGTAATTTTCCATGATAGATCACTTTGGGATCTGGAGCTGGTCACTTAATAAAAGTGGAAAGGACAGAATGACAGTGTTAGAACACTTCTTTTCCTTTTCTTCTCCTAACCTCTCATTTGCATAAATGTATCTTCTCTTTGCTTATGTTAATAAAGAGAAGAGAACATGATGAAAAATAAAACTGATATGCAAGTCAAGCACAAACAAGGAATGAAGTAAATTGCTGGCTTCAATGAACCATTTGCTTCTGGCTCATCTTTTTGTGTGTGTGTTAGGTAGAATGTGTACATGGACATCAACCTGCATAAAACAAAGACCCACTGCATAGTTTATATACTGTATTTTAAACTGGGTAATTATGGGAATAAAATGTATATGCTATTTAGATCCTATTAGGTATATTTAAAGAGTAGTGAAATAGTTTTGTTTTTGTTCTTTATTTGCTTTTGCTGTCCTGGGGATCAAACTCAGGGCCCTGTATGTGGTAGGCAAGTACTCTATCCCTGGAGATATACTTGGCCCCTGCTGAAACAGTGTTAGTGAAACAAATTAGTATCTTTGCACTATAAAATGGAAATATTTTGAATGTCAACTTAACAAATGATTGGTGAGGCACCTGGTTTTTCAACATTCCTATAGGGAGTACACTGATGTGAAGATCAAAGAACCCTATTATTTGATATCTTTCTGCTTCTGGCCAGACAGTTGGGTGTCTTGTTCAGAGTTTACTTTCTAGGTCAACAGCTATTGTAGGATTCAGGCAGAAAAGATAAGAAAAGAAAGAAAGCAACAAACCAATAAAAAGAGATAAAGCGTAATAGTCTCTACCACTTGTAAGAACGAATTCTGGAGCATTAAAGCATGAACATGTAAGATGCACTTTCTTTAAAAAGTCATGAGACCAGTGGATTAGCATGTTTATTTAACTGTGGGGATCTAAAATAGTTTTACTTCTGATGTTTACAGTAGTTTGTAGATAAAAAAGATTCTAGCTGGGGATTTAGCTCAGAGGCACAGCCTGGCAAGCTCAACGTCTCCTGAGTTCGATCCCTACTGTTAATCCCTATCATTTTGTTCTGAAACCCTGTATCATTCTTATTGTTTTTGCTTTGTTTTCTTTTTGTCTATGTTGTTGGTATTTTTCTATTGTTCTTCTTTAAAGTTCTCTTTAAAATTAAAAAAGAAAGCATTCTAGAAGTTATGTGTGTATATCTATCAGAAAATGAGTCATTTTCTTTTCTAGAATTGATCTTGAATGTGCTAGTTACACAGAGGAACTCCTGGCAGGTCCTACTATACACAGAGAAGAGTAAAGACATGATGTGGAAAATAGTTAGAACTCAAACTAAATGAACTTGAGGGCAATGATGACTAGAAATGGATTTTCATACTTGCTCCCCCAATTTGGCGAAGATGATACAGGTATTTCTTGTTTAATGACTAAGTTCCATTCCTACAACCAGGTTGCTAAATGAATTGATTGGTTGCTAAATGAATTGATTGGTTGCTAAATGAGGAATTATTTATAGTATATACATTATAATATTCAGAACAAAGACATGGTCAAAGAGAACTCCCACTTGATCACTTTGCTTTTATTTGCGTAACTCTTACATGCAATACTATAATGTATAACAGAACATAAACTATAGTACTTTACAGTATTATCTTAGTTACTTTTCTCTCGTTGCTGAGACAAAATACCCAACGCCCAAAATGAAGGAAGGAAAGGTTTATTTAGCTTACAGTTTATGGAGGTTTCAGTCTGTACTTGGCTGGTTCTGAGGCAGAGCAGAGGGCTACAGTTCATGGCAGCAGAGCATAGCAAAAACAACCAGCAAAAGGGAAGAATGAGGGCAAGGCAGCCTCTTTCCTTCCCCTACATTGTAAACAGCTTAACCCCACCCAGGGGGCGTGTAGCACTCACATAATCTCCATGACCTCTTCCACAGACTCAGAATGTATACAAAGTAAGCACCCTGGCTTCCTGCTAACTCACTCAGCCAAACCTTTAGACTCCCCAAGTTGACACAATGTATCAACCATAACAAGCATGATCAGCAAAAATGACAGTTCTGTCTAAACAAGGTGTGCTGTACCAAAAAACACAATGAGGGGGATGGGGATGTAGCTCAGTGGCACACGCGCCAGCCTGGCAAGTGCAAGGTTTGATTCCAAGTACAAAAAAGAAAAAAAAGACTTGGAGGCTCTATAAACAAGATGTACAGAACTCTACAAAAGAAATGGATCATAGGTCCCAATGGCAGGTCACAAGTGCAAACAGTATGCCTCGGTTATAAGTCCAAACAGTTGTTAAATAGGTGGGTCATTAAATGGGGAATATCAGTGTAGCCCAGGTGCGAGCAGTAATAATTAGATATCTCGTGTCATGACTTATAAATTATATATATATATATATATATATATATATATAGGCTGGGACAGTGGTTGTCAGCCAGGGCCAATTTTCCCCCCAACTATCACCAAGCTATGATAGTTGGTTATTTCAGCTATGTGTCTACTGGGTAGAGGTCAGTGGTGCTCCTAAGCATCCTGCTATGCACAGGATAGGACGTGTCAGAAGCAAAGAATGAACAAAGTGTTGGTAGTGCCAGGAATTCTGGTCTAATAATTTCAGTGTTATCACCTATAGTCACAGTGGGAGGTGTTAAATTTTCAGGTGTAATGTTAAAAAAACACAAGGTCCCCTTACCTATCCTCTGCTTCCCAGAGATCAGCACTGTCTTCCCTGAGTATGTGTCTTTCAAGAATGTTGTTTCATTATACACATACAGAATGTAAGAAAACAGCCAAGGTGTGGTTGTGCTGGGTCTCCTAAAGACATTGCTTCCTGGGTTAGTCAGCTTTCTCTTACTGTGACAAAATACCTGAGATAAACAGCTTAAAGGAGGAAAGGTCTTTTTTTTGGCTTTCAGTGTCAGAAGTTTCTGTCCGTAGTCAGCTGGCTCCATTGTTTTTAATGTTTTTGATGGAGAGGCAAAAACATGGTGGCAGAGGAAAAGTGTTTACCGCATGGCTGTCAGAGAGCAGAGTGAGAAAGCTAGAGAAGAAAGCCAGGGGTCAGGTATATTCCCCAAGGTCACATTCCCAGCATCCACTCTCTCCAAATAGGCCCCACTTCTATTTCCTTCACTTTTCAATAATGCCAGCCAATTACAGTCTCAACAGTGGCTCAGTCTGCTTGGTGAAGTTAGTCCCCTCATATTCCAGTCACTTCTCCAAAATCCATCAGCTGGCAGTGTGAAGTTTGGGGGGCATTTCAAATCTAAACCATAGCACTTCCACAACTCGGCCCTGAGAGGCTTTCAGGATCTATCCTGAGGAAGAAAACTGGCTCTGAGCTGATTGACCAGGTCTCCTGTAGCAGTGCTCCTAGCTTGCTTTTCCGGTCATCTATGCAAACGTTTGTGTGTGTGTGTGTTATATGTGCATTGCAGTATATCGTGCGACAGTAACATGATTGCACAACATATAATTGTTTCTCAAGATAAGTGTTCCAGTAAGAGAGATTCCTGGGACAAAGGACATGCATATTTTAAATACATTAATGAATATATTTACAGGTTGTTTTTCTCATTAGCAGGGTTTTGAAAGTATGAATCAGTTCCCCTTAATGATTCCTTTTGGAGTCTCTTCATCTATTTTCCCCCAAATTCTTTAAATTACTCTCCAGCTCTCAGTAATCATCTTTCTTGATTCTGGTTCTGACCTTGATTTATGTCTGAATCAGGAGATAAACCTGCTGGGAGAATTGCTACCATTAAGGCAAAAAAAGGTCATTATTGCCTGTTAGAATTCTAGAATAATGCAATGTTAAAGCTGGAGAAGGTTTGAGATGATTATAGTGCTTGATATTTATTGAGCCCTTATGGTGTTCAAGGTGCTCTGCCAAGCTGACCATCTAATTTAATATTCACAACACTTCTACGAAGGTTATACTAGGTATATATACATCTGATTCCCTCCCACTTTGCAGGCACAGTGAATGTAAATAAGTTGCTCAGTATCATTCATGAGCAGAGCCAGCATTTGAACCGGAGTCTTACTGGAGAGCTCCTATCCTCAAACCATCATACCTCCGTGACATGTTTATAGAACATGGTATCTGGTCCAACTGCCTTTACTTACAGACAAGGAGCAAATGGGCATGTAAATGACTTACCCAGAATAAAGAATTACTAGATAGCCATACAGCTAGTACCAAACCTGGGTTGGAGCCAGGGGCTGGCAGTATTGAGCTGAGTGACCCTGGGCAAGCTCCTTGGTCTTCTTGAACTTTAGCTGACTCTTGATGAAAGAGGTCATTGGTCTCTGAGCTTAATGAGAGCATCTTGGCTCTTCATGTCTAAAGTGGTGAATTATAGCTTAGGTGGGCATGGAGCATCTCATTTCAGGCAGCTGTGCGGTGTTTCTGTTAGGTTTTGTTTCACTGGGTTCACTCAGGGATAACACTCAATGGTAAACTACCACATGTAATTGAACATCTTTTCATATGAGGAGAAAGCTATCGTGTTCCCAAAAGATGTCTGGATGAATTGGGAAGGGCTGAAATACGGGGGCTTACCATTTTAATTTTCTTTGTTCTGGATAGCGTCTCTCTTTGGTGAAGCTTGAACCAAGGAGGACTCTGCATCAGTACACATTCTCTCTGAAGGAACGGTGCTCCTGTGGAAGAAATGTTGCCCCAAAGCTGCAGAAGAGGAAGCTTACTGATCAGAAAGCTTCCTTTTAGGCATGAAAAGGCAATTTAATGCCTATTATTTTATCTCATAGGGAGCTGGTTCCTTATTTCAGAATGATTGTTTCAGAAGAGATTTTGGCTGAGTCCACTTTTATGCAGTGTTATGGTTGATACGTTGTGTCAACTTGGGGAGTTTAAAAAGTTAACTATGTGATTCAGCAGGAAGCCAAGGTGCTTACTTTGTATACATCCTGAGCCTGTGGAAGACGAGGGCATGGAGAGTGTGAGAGCTACATGCCCCCTGGGTGGGGGTAAGCTGTTTACAAGGTAAGGGATAGAAAGAGGCTGCTTGCCTGCCATTCCTCCCTTTTGCTCTGGTTGCTTTTGCTGTGCTCTGCTGCCCTGAACAGTTTGCCCTCTGCCTTGTGCCACTCTGCCTCAGAAGTAGCCAAGTATGGAATGAAACCTCCACACACTGTAAGCTAAATAAACCTTTCCTTTCTTCATTTTGAGTGTTGGGTATTTTGTCTCAGCAACACGAGTAAAGTAACCAAGACATGCAGCAAGCGGCGAATCATGTTTTCTCCAAATAACTGGCTCCCCATTGGAAGTTAATGAGGATCCCCAGCCACGGCCTCTGAATCTGGAGGGATGCTGGTGACTAGCTGTTCCTCATTTCCATGGAGAACGGTGTGGGAGGGATGGACCTAAATGGTAGTCAGGGAGGAGTTTTCAACCAGGGCCACTGGAAAGGTTTATTCTGGAGTAAATATGAGAACATGAAGGTCAGGGGCAGGGAACAGGCACTAAATTAGAGTTGAAAAAATCCTTCCATTTACATTTTTGGTCCTTTAGACCTTGGATTCAGAAATGATTGCCACTCCCTCTTTTCCTTCTTTCAAGAGGTAGGGAAACCTGACATGTCCTAATGGAGATGTCACACATCACTGGGAAGGCGAGGTCTTTGGACTGTACTGAGATGGGGTGGCCATGGGCAAAGTGCCACAGAATGATGTGGAAGAAAGGAATAGGCTCAGGGGCTGTGATGAAGCCCCCAAAGACCTCTGCTATCTTTCCAAGCAGTGATTTTCTTCCTCTTCAGGCTGGGAAAAAATAAGAACTCTGAGATGAACTCACAGGGAGGGTGGCCTTCCAAGGATGAGGGAGAGAACTAGAGAAAGCTTTGACTACGCTGATCCCGCCTTCAGCATCACTCTGATCTGACACATTGCCTCAGAAATTTTAGGGCAGTTATCCAAAGTGGAGTTTCTCTCATACTGATTTTTAAGAATTTGGGGGACCTAGACAGCCCTAAGGCCTCCCAAATTCTGTTCTGAAGGTTTATTGCATTCTGCATGGGATGAAATAACCCAAGGAGATGATGCTTATCTACCTAGGTGCTAAGGCTGCCCTTGGTCGGACACGCAGCTAAGGGGCAGAAAGTATATCAGTGTTGGCTTATGTGTTAGTCAGCTTTTCAGCACTGTAAGGAGAGACCTGCAGCCAATAACTTACAAAGTGAAAGTTTATTATGCCTTGTGGTTTTGGAGGTTCCAGCCCATAATTGAGTAGCTCAGAGATCAGCCTTTAACATATAGACCTTGGGGAACATTCAGCCAAATCACAGAAGTTCAGTAGGACTTTGAGATACCTCCCTCAAGGATTCCCTGTGACAAGATGAGTGTGCAATGGAGCATACAGAGCTGTGGGGAGGGTCCTTCTCTAACTATTATCTGTGGCTTTTCCACGGTCCATGGCATGGCCACATCTACCATGTTGCTTCCTGGGAATGCAATTTTAGGGCAATTATCCAGTGTGGAGCTTCTCTCTTATACTGCAGGATAATACCACTTAAATTCTAATGCTCAGTGAGGTGGGGAGCTTTAGGGTCCCTGAAATCATGATGGTGACTTAAAGATCTCATATGGCCAGTTTTCAGATGGAAACCTCCCCTTTTCTGTTTGGTGGCTTTTGATATAGCTGGCACTCCTGGCTCCCCAACACTGGTGGGTTTTGTGCACCGGAAGGTGTTTTGCTGACAGCTGTGTCCCCTGGCCTTCCACTTTTCCTGTGCAACACACATCCATAAGACAAGGGCCGTCTTGTTTAGTACTTCCTAATTCCTGACCCAAACTGCGAAGAGAACAAGTCTTGTCACAGGAAGTTGGGATGGCAAGGTGAGGGAAGCAGAAGGGGAAGAGAGGCGCTCAAGCAGGAGACAGATTGCTATTATTATTGTGTTTTTTCTTTTCAATTTCATACTTCAGATTTCCAATGTCATTATAAACAGTGGGGGAGGAAATGATATGTGTTACCGTCTCTTCTGGGTGATGGAAAGTATCAGGGTTTGTCTTGGTGGAAGAGCCCCCAGATATTCTGAGCACTTGGGGTGGTGTGGCCCCGGGGCTCTTATTTCCGCTGTGTATTCCTGTTCCCTTCTCCTTTCCTACTTTGGCCTTCAGGCTGCAGTGTGTGAGTGGCAGGCTGCTGGTCTCCCTTGCCTCTGCCTCCTGCTTCCTGTGTCTCCCTTGTCCTGCCCTGTAGGGTGCTTCTACTATGTAGATTCGCCCATATTTTTCCGTGGACATCTCTGTGTGTCCTTGTTTAGGGCAGAAGATTAAAAAGGGTGGATTCAGGCTAAGTAGTCTTGAGTTCTCCAAAGTCACAATACCTCCAAGGTGGAGGTTTAACAGATATTCTGTTAAGGTGATTGGCTCACATTCTGTCAGTCTGTCCATAAATGCTAGGGACTTGAGAAAGAGGTAAGAGATCGTCTCTGTCTAGCAGAGAAGTGTGCAAACCACATCCATGGTCTCAGTCCTGATGCCCATTTTTATAAATAAAGTTTTATTGGAATGAATGCATCCCCATTTGTTGACAGAGTTTGTGGCTGCTTCTGTACCACAATGGCACAATTAAGCAGTAGCAACAAGATTATACCCACAAAGCCTTAAGTATTTGCTGTCTAGCCCTTTAGAGAACAAGTTTGCTGTCCCTGCTACAGTGTTTGTAGCAGGGTGTTCTGAGGCCTAGGCCCAGTGTAAATATCTTGAAGCACATGGACTATACTGTTGGGCCCTGGCTGGATCTTGGAATGTTCCCTGGAAAGTCTAGTATTCCCAGGCAGGTAATTTCCTGGGGGCACCTTGTTTTGTGGTGGGCTCTTCCAAAAGGGGCCTGGCCTTGACTCCTGAGCTCGCTGCTACTGTTCCTAATTTGCTAGGGTGGGCTTCTGAAAAATCTTTAGGGAATGGCTTTTCATTGAAATGTGGTGAATTCTGACTCTTGCTCTAGGTCATGGAGGGGACAGTGTTTCAGGAGAGATGGCCAAGGGCAGAAGTGTGCAATTTGAGATTATGAAAGAAACTTGGTTTCCTAGCTCAAAACCAGCTCAATTTTGCAACTGTTGTTAGAATTCAGTGTAGCAAACTGAGCCAGGTTGGCCTAACGTCCCTACCAGTTCAGTTCCAAGAAGCTCTCTGGCTTTGGGGAAATTCTCCTCCTGGCTGCACAATGGAATCACCCAAGGAGCTTTTACCCTCAGCCTCATGCTAACCGGTAACGTGAACTAGCCACAGCACGTCTTGAAGGGAGGTATTGGGGTGCAGTTGAGGGGATAGGAATTGGTACCAATAGTTTGCAGAACTTCTGGGATTGTTGCCCTGTGCAGCCACAGCTAAGGGCTGTTATTCTGGTGGGGACCATGGTTTAATAAAGGGTGAGTTGGTGCTTGGCAAAGGCAGATTCCATTCAAAGGCTGCGTGCAACTGTGAGGCTGAGCACGGAGCCAAGGCAATAGTTTGGGCTGGGGTTGTGGTTAGATGGATGCTGGACCTGAAGGACAGTGTCTTGGAGCTAGGATGCAGGATACCCGGGGGAAGGAGCTGCCTTTGCTCTCCAGGGCACCCCTGGTGGCTGCAGGCACCAGTGACAGTCTACCCTGTAACTGTCATCTTGGTTTCCAAGACTGGTTGGTCTGTCCCAGAGAAGAGGACAGTTGCACTCTTGGGTTCATTTCCAGTTGGTCAGGCAAAGTGGAAAGCCTATGGCTGGGCAAACAAGTCCTTCTGTGTTCCTTGGCCCTTTCAGAAGAAAAGCAGGAGGCTGGATTTTCACTGCCTGGCAAACTTGATTTTGAGTTTAAATTCTAACTTGATGCACATGGTATTTGTTGGATTGTATATTGTGTGTGAAAAATCTCAGGACTGGTAGGGACTTGTGGGAGTCATCGCTGGCATCAGACGGGCAAGTGCTTCACCAGCTGTAGATGGATGGGAGTATAGATCGTTCCCAAAGACTTTTCCCTGTGTTTTTGTAACCCAGTGGAGTGTTTAGCTGGCTTGTTAGAAACTCACCCGATCTCAGCATCTTCTGCTGCAATTTAAATCATAGAGAGCAGCTGACATCGTTCTTCTTAAGCATCTTAGTACCAATCCCATTAAAAGGCATTATTGTCGGCTCTTTGGAAAGATCCTTTTACTTATTGCACAGGATCAGAGTCAGAATGGGTTTAGTGTTATCCTTTAGCCTTTGTATGCCAAGCTGAATTGCTACACATCTCATTAATACAAGTGCTGTGTGGAAAGGCTGCTGTTGGGTTGCATATTACTGCTTTTTAGCATTGGGTTGCACACAAGAGGGGAGAGGAGGCAGTAAGCAAAGCCTTGTTAAGGACCAGTGTGATTTTAGAGATGGTCACACCTATGTTCTATTTGCACAACCGTTGGTTTTCTTCCTTGGAGAGTGGCTGCTTGAATGTGGAAATAGGAAGAGAGCTGTCTTTAGGCCACCCCGCAGCCATTGAGCGAGCGTGTGGTGTATGCAGGGCACTGTGAGAGAGGATGCGGAGAAACAGGATATAATCTTGCCCCCGATGGGGCTTGGGGTCTGCTTGGGAGGGGAGTTGGGTTCATCTGTAGGCATGAGATGGTTCAGTATGTGGTTGGTAAGAAGGTAATAAACAAAAGATGCTGGAACTCAGGGACAGCAAGGTTACTTCTAGTTGGATTAGACAGGATTTCATGGATGCAGCTTCGATGGCAAGGACAGATTAGCTTTTGACACAGGAAGAGGGAGGGCAAGGAAATGAATTCCAGGTAGAGCAAACAGCACATCAGAAGCATAGGAAGCAAAGGCGTGGTGGTTGGTGTGGCTGGGAAGTGACCCTGGAGGAGTGGGTAGAGGCCTGTATGAGGACAACTGGGAGTCTTTTGGAAGGGAGTTTGGTATCTGGGTTGGTGGGGGCATCCTCAGGCGTTCAGGTGGCGGCAGGAGCACATCTGTGCTTGTGCGACACACATTCTGCTGGCAGCAGACAGCTCAGCCACAGGGAGTGTGCAGGAGTAGCTGCCAGTGGAGAAGCTGGTTGGAGCTCTTGTATCAGGACCAAAGTAACAATGGGGCCTTGACTTTGGGTGGAGGAAGAAGAGAGAGCAAGTGGTAGAGCACAGGCTGTTCTAGCAGAACTTGGAGGCTCAACTGACAGTGCTTTGACTATAAAGGCAGATGGTGAGGGTCAAACTTACTAGGAACTGCGTTGCAGGGCCCAGATTCTCTGGGGCTGCTAAGTCTGGCACCTTGATCTGGCTCATAAGCCAAGGGGGACTTGACCAGAAATGGGGCAGGGGTATCTCTTAGGTTTACATTAAGCCTTTCTCATCTGAGTGAGTTTGTACTCTGGAATCTGTGTGTGTTGGGGTGGTCTCCATGGCAACTAGACACCTACAGCTAGCTGTACGATGGTGATGTTTCCTGATACTTTTCTTTGGGTGATGTATATCCATTAGGGTTATATATGACAGAGGAACTGAGACCTTAAAAGCAATGGCTTAAACTAGAAAGATCCCTTTCCTGGAGAGTTCTAGAGACCACTGGGAAAGTTACGTAATCACCAGAGATCTAGGCTCCCTTTTTACTCGCTGCTTTCTCCTGAACGGTAGTCTTTGTCTTTCTGGCTCAGAGTAGCTGCTAGAGCTCTGGTCATCACGTCTGCCTTCCAGACAATGAAATAGCAGGAGGGAGAGAGTTTCCCTGCAAACCCTGCATCACCATTCATATATTTCATTGCTAGATCTTATTCATATGGCATCTAATGTCAAGGAAGAGTGGGATACATGGTCCCTCAGGTGTGCAATGATATGCCCAGCTGAACACTGGGGACCTGTTCCTGTGAGTGAGGGGAGAACGGAAATTGGAGCAGGCACGTAGTGTGCTTGGTTGCACAGCCCAAGCAGAGAGAACTTTGAGCGCTAATGCTGTTATTGATTTACCATCTCAGTGTATATTTTGTGTGTTGCTTTTTAAGTGGGTCTGTTATTTCTTTCTTCGTCTAGCTTCTTTCTAAATGAAGTAGTTCATAGATGTGTAAGAAATTCAAGTACTATAAAGAGTGTATTGTAAAAATACGCCCCTTCATCTCTCTGTATCAGCGAGGGTGTTACAAACGACAGGAAGCCTAATTCACTCTGGTGTCAGGGAGAAAGGAGACATACTAGCCCGTGAAAGTACAAGTCTAGGAGTCACCTTAGACCTTACATTTCCTAGATCAGGGAATCAGATGGCCCCGACTCTGGATTAGAGGACAGTGTGGCCCTGGCTCTGTCTCTCTCCTGGCCCTACTTTCCTTGCGTGGCTCCATCTGCAGGAGGTCAACCATGTGCTCCAGCCAGCTTCCTCTGCAGCACAGGTGGACTTGGCCTTGAGCTTCATGGTCAGGTCATCCCTGGAGATGAACCCATGTTGGGCGCGGTGTCAGGTGGGAGACTATGGTACTAGCTGGCTGGGCCTGGGATGTGTATCCTGACACCCTTTTCATTGGAGTGGAAACAAAAAATCTGAATGGCAAACAGAGGGATGGGTCCTCCAGAGCGAATTGAGCGTGGTTGCTGGGGTAGGTGTAAGAACTTGGGTGGGAGTAACCCAGCGATAGGCCCAGGCCTTTGCTCTCTAGCTGCAGCCCTATCTGCTGCAGGTGCCATGTAACGGATGTTGGGTGGCTGGCATATCGCAGACAACCCCGACTTCCTGGACATACAGCAAAAGTTCCCGTGCTCCTCAGAGTGTGGTAAGGAGCCACCTTAAAGTTCAGTAGCTGTCACCGGCAAGCCAGGTCCTAACACCATGAGAAATCACCTGCTCTTTGGTAAGTTACAAGGCAGCCAGCCTCACCCCCCTCGTGGGAAAACTTTAACTCTCAATATTTCTGTCGTTCCCTTACCTGTTCCACTTCAGTTCCCCTCGGCCACAAAAGCTATCCCCGCCCTCATTCGCTCTGGCAGTTCACCTGCTCGGGTCATTCCGACATGGGTAACTCCTGCTGTTCAGGCTTCTGGCCTGGACGCCCTCCCGGCCCTCAGGGCTCGGCCTGTTCTGGCCCGGGGACATCTCCTTACCCCACCCCACCCCCGCCAGAAAAAAGAGCTTAAAGGCCCACGCTTTCCTCAGCTCGGAGCTACCTTGGTCTGCTAGGTAGCCTGGTACTCTGTCCCTCCCCCAATAAAGACTTCTTTCGTGTCAGAAGGTCTGGTCTGGTTCTGTGTGGGGTCTCGGTTTCTATTACTCTTCTCTGTTCTTTGTCTTTGATGAAAGAATTCAGACAAAACCATAGGTTGGTGGACAAATTATGTGTAGAGTGTATTGCAAAGTGCTAGTTTTCAGAATGACAGAGAAGGCACCTGAGTATCAAGATGGCACTTGTGCTGAATTAAGGCTCAGGTTACACTTACATGATTAAATGGGTCTTAAAGAACAATCATTTCTTTCTTCAAGGTCATGGTTCTTTTGCCAAAAAAATGTGGCTGTTTTGACCAACTTCTTTGGGAAGAGGTTTCTTGTTTATTCAGTGGGTAGAATGTTTACATTTAGTATATTTTGAGACATTGAGGTTTTTAACTCTTCACACATGGTCTGGACTTTGTTCCATCCGGACAAAGCATGCCTTACCAGCATGCCCAGAATGGGTTACATTCTCTTTGGCTAAAGTTCAGAACCATAAGCTTGCTTGGATTTTATCTATAGCTAGTGATTAAGAAAACAAAGGAAAAAGAAAAAATGTCAGGGTTTTGCTTTTCCTGTAGCCCCCAGCCACCATCGGCAGGCCTGCTAACGGCTAACTTTCTGCTGAGTCAACTTATTTCTTCTGGTTCTGATTGGCTAGGACCAGCTAGATGGCTCTTCTGCTGCCTGGCTAGGGTCATTCATGAAGCTGTAGTCAGTGGGCAGCTCCCCCATCCCGGGAGTAAAGGGAGGTCTGGGCCTTGGTGCTGGCTGTGGACTGGGCCTCTCCACATGGGGTACCTCGTTTGGAATTGTCACCCAGAGACTGGATGAGTTCTCAGAGGCCAGGGGTGGAGCTTCAAGGCTTCTAGAGACCCTGAGTTTGGACCCACCACAAGGTGCCTCAGCCACATTTAATTGGCCAAAGCAAGTTGCAAGGCCCTTTCAGGTTCAGAGGCGTGGGGAGATGCGCTCTTTGTTTTCAGAGCAGGGAGCCTGCAAGACACAGGGGCTCTCCTCCGTAGCTATCACCTCCTCTTTGTGCAGGTGATGCCTGTTTGCTGACAGTCCTTCCAGAACGAGTGTGCCTCTTTTGGGTGCTGCTTACTTCCCACGGCTATCCTTGCCACCGCTTTCTCCCTACAGTGGCTCCCTTTACTTCGTGCTTTCCATCTCGGCTCAGCTTCCCTTTGCCATCAGCCCATATCCAGGAAGAGGAAAGGCTGATGTCTTGGATTTCCATTTGGTTTGCTAACTTTAACATCCCGGGAATGAGGAGCTCAGGCAAGTGTAGAATTTTGCCTACCTGTAAGTCACAGAGAAGCAAAACCTCCCAGGGCCAGATCAGTCACAAGTACTCTGGATCTCCTGAGAGGGAGGGTTTGGGCTGCATTCTTAGTCTCCAGGCTGTGGTGCTCTGGAAGCAAGAATTAGCTCTTGGGTAGGCTGAATCCGTGGCTATTAGACATTTAATCTCTCAGAATCTTTTTGCTTGGGGGAAGGGTGTGCAGCCTCCTGACTGGTGTGGAATTGGAAGAGGCAGGGGAGAGACACATTTTTTTCCCTTTAACATTCTATGGATTAGCTGTGCATGATTTGTTAACTTGGTATTGCTTTTTTGTTTTTTTTTCTTGGATCAAAAATATCTCTCTCAGAATCAGGACTCACAGTCTTCTTCCCTGTTTGCAGGGGAGGTTCTGTCTTATTTTATAAACCTTATTTGTGAATGTAAAGTGACTGTAGGTAAGGGTGGGAGGGAGAGGAAACTCATCTTGTGTTTCTTGGGCAGAGCGGAGGGGTGGTGCCAGCCAGTGGCAGGGCCTTATCCCTGTTATTAACCCCCAAATGTGGGAAGAAATGTGCCGACCAGAGGGCTCACATTTAATGGGTTGACAATGGTGGCTACAGCCTGGGGATGTTTGTTAGAGGATGCTGAATGCAACTAGGAGTTTTCTTGGCCATTTTTCACCCATTCCCCCTTCTGGATGGCTCCCACACCAAGAAATGAGACCTTGAGGGTTCCTGCGGGCATCGTAGTGATACTGCTGCTTTCCTTGTGGGAGAAGAACCCCTTTGAGCCGGGGAGAATAGTGACCTGACACCGCAAAGAACATTATGGGGAGCTGGGGATATAGCTCAGTGGAATAAGCGCCTGCCTAGCAAGCGCAGGGTCCTGAGTTCAATCCCCAGTACCGCCAAAAAAAAAAAAAGCAAAAAAAAAGCAAAGAACATTATGGTTCAGACAATGGGTCTGGAGCCCTGGGCTGTGTCTGTAGTTGAGCTGCTTTGCTTTATGACCCCCCAGATTAGCTGCCCGTCCTTTAACCTCTAGGCATCCCCTTGCTCCCTGGAGGCTGAAGTCCTTCCCCTCCCACCTCGAGCAAAGGGTGGGAGGGGAAATCCAGTCCCCGCTGTTTAATGCTTCTGTGCCTTCTAGAGGAAAGAGAACAAGATGTCGGGAAGGCAAATGCTTTCCTAGTTTGCTAGTATAAACCGATCTTTGTTGTCAGGATGTCTTGGCTTTTAATCCTACATCTGACTTTGGCTCTGGGTCCTGAGCCCCCTGTGCTCAATTTCAGCAGCTGCATCACACAGCATAAAGGACCAGGACCATTGGGCCACGTGGGAGAACTGCAAGTCTGACAAGCAGGTGTGTGTGTGTGTGTGCGCCTGCACACACATGCATCTTTGCACTCAACTGTGTGTGTGTGTGTGTGTGCTTTTTTCTTTTCCTTTTTTTTTCTCTTTTGCTCTAGCATTTCTTTTGAAACCTCTCTTAGTTTCTGAAGCTCTGATCTTCTTGGGAAGAAATCAACCACGACAGTCTGGGAGCTAAGTGAGTTAGTTCCAGGAGGGTGGAAAAAAATATATCTGTTAAGTGCATAAATGAGGCGAAAATGGATTAGTATTGTATTTAAGACAGATGAAGGGACACACAGTCATTGCCTGGGCATGACCTTTAAATAGATTGTGGCTTTGAATTTGCCTGACAGTTTGTAATGATACAGAGAGCTTTGTAGGGCGGGGCTATCCACGAGCTGAAAGCACAGCGTAACATGTCCAGCTTAGGGGTGCCTGAGTCCCCCCCTCCAGGCCCCGTATTATGAAGTGAGAATCATATGGCTTTACATTTTTTTGAGCACTTTCCCATCCAGTATCTCATCTTTCTCTTGCCAAGATCGTGTAGCTGTAGGTTTTATTATTTGCATAAACTACATGGGAAAACAAAAGCAGGCTGCACCCATGCTGGGCTTTTGTGTCTCACCTATCCCTGGAATGCTCAGCGAGGTGGAGGGAAGGAGTTGCCAGTGGCCCTCCTAGTCCTGAGGTATCTTCTTAAATGGCTGGGCCACCTGGCCCTTCTCCTGTGAACTTGTAAACCTCATTGCTTATACAACTGTTGACAGTGGCCTTCTGCTGGGTGTCAGACCCTGTTCTGGCCCTGGAGATGAAACAGTGACCAAGCCAACAAAAGTTTC
The DNA here is from genome assembly GCA_004027595.1 of Dinomys branickii. NCBI lineage: Eukaryota > Metazoa > Chordata > Mammalia > Rodentia > Dinomyidae > Dinomys > Dinomys branickii. The sequence goes on from PVLD010010597.1 coordinate 43,302, forward strand.
TGCCCTGGCAGGGCTGCCATTCTAGCGGTCATGTGATAAATTATATACTAGGACATACTGTATGTTGGAGAGGTAGGTGTGATAGAGAAAGATGAAGGACAGGAGGGTAGAGAGACCCTGGCAGGGATAGGGAGTCATCATTTATGAGAATCTTACAGAACACAGCAGAATCTGGCCTGTAATCCCAGCTATTCAGGAGGCCGAGGCAGGAGGATCCCAAGTTTGAGCCTAGCCGGCACAACTTAGTGAAACTCTGTCTCAAGATAAAAAAATAACTATAGGGCTGAGGCTTAGTGCAAAAGCCCTTGGTTCAACCCCCAATACTGCAAAAAACAAACAAACAAACAAAAGCACATCAATTAAATACACTAGGGAAATATACCTGGCCCATTGGAGTTCTCTCAATAAATATTTGGTTTTGGTTGTAGGCAACAAGTTAACAGATGTGCACATGGATGAGTTGAAGATTTAGGATGGGCCCCAGCTACCCATAGACCCAGTCTTTTCTGAGAGCCTTTGTGTGCCGAACTCTCTCTTTGTATGCATGAACTCTCCCTCTTTTCCATCCCAAGTTCATGAATCAAGGTAGAACACCCTAACTGGGACCCCATCTGACATGGTGCCCCAACAGAGGAGCCCCTCCCTCCAGAATAGAGCCAGCAGCCACCTGGCTTGGGATAGGGACCCTCCTGGCAATGTGCAGGTTGGTAGGGGAGGTCAGTTACCGACACCTGGTTACTGACACCTGGTAAAGGCAGATCATTTGCTCCAGTGTCACCTTCCATCAGGGACTTGGCTCCCCTGACACTGGGGCTTCATGCACTTCATTCCTTTTCTGGGAGCCGGATCTTTACCATCAAGAGTTGTTAGTTCCTGAAGGAAATTTTCTCCTGCTCAATCCATGAAGCCCCTCCAGGACGGGATTAATAAGCCCTGGATAAGTGTTCAAAGCTACTGGCTCCTTTGTGTGTCCTCTTGCCTCCCCAGATGGAAGCACCTGGAAGAGCAGAGGCTGTCCCTGTCACTCTCGTGTCCTGTCCCCGGTAAAGGGGCTACAGTGTAGTTGGTGCTCAAATATATTTTTAAAGCGAGTGTTGAATGAGTATGGTGCAAGCACGGGAGGTCTGCTCTGGGGTTGGTTGCCTGCTGGCTCAGTGAAATTCGCTGGACCTCAGAGCCTGCTGGTTGACATCACTAGGACATCACCACGTGGTCTCAGAACAGGCAGCGAGAAACCCTCCTTCCAATTCCACACGGAGATCAGTCTTTCTGATTCTCCCAGTGAAGGAAGAATCTAATTGAATGCAAACTCATTAGATCTCTGAAGTACTTTGAAAATTTCTCTTTGATTCAATTATGATGAATGTCTCAGGATGTAGTCATGCCAGGAAATGTCTCAAGCCGTTGGTTTTGTGGGGTGAGCTCAGGGCAGAGTTCAGTGGGCACTGGGGGGTGGGCCTCCTTTCTAGCAGACTGCACTCTGGCATTGGAATAGAGTCTGGAGTTGCCTGGCTTGGGTTTGAATCTAGTTCCTCTGCTCATTAGTTGTATGAACTTAGGCTAGTTACCGAGACTTTGGGATCTTCAGTTTCTTTTATCTATAGGTTGGAGATTTATGTTATTGTCTCCTCTATAGCACTCTTGTGCAGGACCAAGGAATGAATATTTTTGAAGTGTTCAGTACCTAGTCAATCCCCAGGATATGTTGATTATTGTTATATGAGTAGAAGATGCGTCAGGGTGTTGGGATTGGCATAAGTCATGATTTTAGGCCAATCTTCATTAGTTCATGGCCCTTCCTTTGACTAACGACATCTCTTACACATCCTCAGTGGGGTAATTTCTCCACACAGAATCCTCCTAGCTTTTCGTCTCAGAAGCATAGATCACCTACCCTTTGTTTATTTTATGTATAATTTAAAAATCTACAATTCCAGAGGGAGGATGCTCTAAAGTTTGAGCCCAGCCTGGAATACTTAGTGAGATCCAATCACAAAAATAAAAAATCAAAAAGGAGACTGGGGATGTAGCTCAGTGTGAGGATCCTGGGTTCAATTCCCAGTACTGAGAGAGAGAAGAAGATAGAGAGAGAAGAGAGAGAGAGAGAGAGAGAGAGAGAGAGAGAGAGAGAGAGAGGAGAGACGACGAGAAAGAGAGAGATGAGGTCATATGTAATGCTACACTTTCACTTTATTCATTATGAACTTTTTCTTATTTTGGTGGCTGTATAATACTCTACTGCATGAATTCAGCATGATATTTATTTTCACCTTGATTGAGGTCTAACTGAAGAACATGAAATTGCACACACCACTGTGATATTCTTAATGAATGACTTGTTGAACATTGTAGATGAGTCCTGGTGTTCTGAATCATTGCTCATTTTTTATTAGGGAAATACTGTAGGTGCACACATCTAGAAAGAGCAAATGTCAGTAAAAGGTATCTAAAGAGAAAGACAGCACCTCTCCTCACCCACCTTCTGTGGCCCTCCCCTCCCTTCCAGAAGTAGCCACTGTGGTCTGTTTCTTGAGAAATTTTGTTCCACAATTTGGAAAGCAGTATCTTTCAGTTCTGGTAAGCATCACTTTATATTCCTTAACGGTTTCCCCACTGCCCTCTGTCTGTTCCCTATTAGTTTTATTGTTGGCCGTTGGACTTCCTGGATGGAGCCTCTCGTTTGCCTCTTTTCTCTGTGTATCAATTCTGTGCTGTTTCATTGTACATGATAGGAAATTTAAGCAACTTTAACTTCAGAAAGGCAGCAACCATTTCTTTTTTGGCCATCTTCATATTTTAGCTTTTTGCAAACTCACTTACTCTCCCTTAAAAAAAAAAGTTTCCCTCTAGTGTGCTGTCCTGTTTCATAGCCTTATTTGTGTGTTTTTACCTCTCTGCTATCAATGACAGGTTTTTCTTTTTATGAATGTTGTCACTTTGAGTTCTCTGGCTCCCCTTTTCCCCCTGTTTAAGGGTGACATTGTGGGGGGTCACATGTAAAAACCATTTCTAAGCTATGGCACATGCTTGTCATCCCAGCTCATTGGGAGACTAGAGCAAGAGGATCACCCACAGGAGCCGCGCCTGCTGGGTTTTACCTCTTGGTCCCCTCGATCACTAGCTATGTGAGCTAGTTCAACTGCTTCAGTTCACCATGCCTCAGTTTCCCCGTAGGAGAGAACAAGAATCACAATAATACATACTTCTAATGTTAGAAAGCATAACGAAGTCCCTCTTTATTGATGCTATTGTTGTGATCAGTTTTATTTGCAGATGTTACTCTGATTTCCATTGCCATTTCTGTTTTACATTTGAAGAAACTACAGCCCTGGAGAGCTTGATCTTTTACCTAGCCCCCTCCCGCAGGACAATGGTGCTGCTTGGAATTGAACCCCAGCAGACTCCGGAGTCAGGCCCTCTCTTCACCTCACCGTGTTCCCTTTTGTAGAGAACAACGGGAGGGAAACGGTGGTCAGGCCACAGAATTACTGGTCGGGGTAAGGCTGCCAGGTTGAGACCAAGGCATCCAGTTAAGTTGAATTTCAGGTAAACAGTAAGTAGGTTCCAAGTATTATTGAGGTGTACAAAACAGATACTTCCTATTCATCTGAAATTCTGATTCAACTGGGATCTTGTACTTTTTATTCACTACATCAAGCCTTTCAAGGAAGGGTTTTTTCACAGTATGTCCAGTCCCCTCTTGAGATCCCATTTGTCACTCCTTACCTCTTGCTCTCTGTCTCCCAGCAGTCACTGCCACCATACCCTTGGGGAAAATGGGATAAAACGTGACTTTGTTGGAAATGACAGGTGGCATCTTTCCTTCTCCTTGACTTTAAGGGTCCTGTGCTTGAGCCTCACTGCTAGTTTGAGCCGGGAGAGACTAGTGGAGAGGCGCAGAGCCGGGAGGTTGGTGGCTTCTCACCTCTCTTACCACCTCGCTCGAGGGAGGTGGGTGAAGTGGACCAAAGGAACAAAGATCCTAGTTCTTTGTTTTCTTGCCGTGAAGCCAGACAGAGTATACTCCTCTCCTCCTTCCAGTGCTGGCAGGGGCTGCTTCCTTGGCTGCCAGATCGAGGACAGATTGGATCAGTGTGAGTTCGTGGTGATGTTTCAGGGAGGGCTGGCCAGCTGGTAAGATTGTCCATCAGCGGGCTCCAGTTGAGAGGTGCTGATGGATTGGCGGCCAAGTGCCATGTGTGGAGGGTGCTGGGGGCAACGTGTTCACACCCTCTTGGTGACCAGCTGGTGAAAGGGTTGATAAGATGCCCTTCTCCCTCACTATCACCCTGTGTTTTAATCTGCATGGAATTAATAATTTTGGCAAGTTGAAGGATGCTGGGAGTCCCTCTTTATTCAGTGAGTTGAGATCTGCCTTGAAAACCACAGTACTTAGTATACTTACGTCTCTATTAATCCAAGTAATGAGTTTGTACAATAAAAACATTGAACTCAAGCAAGAAAAAAAACCCCTAAATATCATTTCTCTTTGGAGCATAATAATCTTGTTCTAGGTGTACTTAAGGTCATTGCTATGGGCATACCAGTCAAGGTGGGCATCCCACACACTGTAGCCTCTTGTGTGTAATTGTTAGGCTGAACTGCACTTGGAAATGAGAGCCTAGATTTGGAGCAGGACTGGGTTTGGAGACTCTTGTTTGAATTCTCGAAAATCTTGAGTAATTGTCCCCACTTTAAGAAACTCACTAGAGTGTAGGAGTTCAGCAGTGAGGACCTGTTGCACTGAGAATGGATACTTGTGGATCCTTTTGGATGTGATTGCTGTGCTTGCCTAATACTGCTGGTACTTTGGATTTAAGGCTGGGCTGGCATTCAGCCCTGGGCCTTGACCTTGTCAGGTTCTTAGTGATTCTGTTGAGTGACCCCAGGGTAGACTTGGGTCGATCCAGAGAAACCATTTCACGGTGGACTCCAGAACCTGGAAGGCGCGCCATGATGCTGGCGAAGCTTGTTCATCAGCAGCTGGGGAAGCACAGCCTTCGTGAGACTTAACAAAGGCATATGATTTGCATACAATATGCCAGATCTTAGTGTGGAAGCCCAGTGAGTTTTGACAACTGTATACATCTGTAGAACCACCATCGAACATGAGATAAGAGAACATTTTTACTATTCCATGGAGAGCTCTTGCTCCCTAGGTCAATTCTGCCCCTGCCTCAGGCAACCGCTGATGACTGTCACTGTGGATTGATGTTGTGTGTCCTTGTGCTTCAGTGGAATCATTCAGTGTACATATGTACAGTGTATAGTGTACTATATAAATATATACTTACCTACATACATACATATAACTATATATACATATATAGCTAGTTGTTGTTATTACATTGGCTGTCTTCTTTCACTCAATGTTCTGATGTTGAGATTCATCCAGGGTTCCAGTGATAGTCTGCTCCTTTTTATTGGTAAGGAGTCATTTATTTATAAATATACTGCAATGTGACTATCCCTTCCCCTGTTGACGGGCATTTGGGGTATTTCCAGTTTGGGGCTGTGATGAATAAGGCTGCCCTGAACATTCTTCTGTAAGTCTTTGTGCAGACGTGCTTTCTTTTCTGTTGGGCAGCGTCTAGGAGAGAAATCACAGGCTTGTATGGCAGATTTTTGTTTCTTTTTTAGTAAAAATACTCTTCCTTATTTTGGAGAGCAAGCAAAGCTCCTGCCCATCACTAACACTGGGTAGGCATAACTCACAAAAGTTAGGTCACTCAGGAAAGTCTGTGACAATTAATAACTGTAATTGAATGTGAATGTAATTGATTATAATTTTGAGCTGTTAGGTGTAATTCTGTAAAATTATATGAAGCTCACATGTTATAGAGACTTGTTGATAAAATCAAATTAGATACATTTATAGCCCCCGTATGAGTTTGATTCATGTGTGAGTCACAGCTAATAAGTGACATGCCAAATTTGAAGGCTGACTCAATGCAGAATTCATGTGGCCAACCATCATGAGTTTCTGATCAAGTGATTTTATGTTAAACAGACATTTCACTTCCTTCCTTCCTCTCAGTCTCTCTGCCTCCAGCTCTGACCACCTCACATCTGGACTATACCCATAGTCCAGCAGCTGGCCTGTTGCTTTGCAAGCTGCCCCTCACCTCCGTCCTGCTTTCTGATGCCAGCTTATTCTTTCAAAACGCCTTCCTCACCCTGCCCAAGACAACTGCTGCTTGCCTAAGGCTGACCCACTCAGTCCTGGCTGAGCTCCTTTGGTGTCACCTGAGGACCTTTAGGACACTGTCCTCCTGCCCCTGCCCTGCAGAATCTGGTCCAGTAGGCTGTGGAGGGTTCCAACTAGGAAATTCTAGTTGATTCAACTGTGCACCCAGACATGGGCACAACTGTCCATTGTCTGAGGTCCAAGACGTTCTGCCTGGCTTCTCGGTTGTACCCAACTAGTACCCAACTGTCTCGCTGTGCCGAGCACACACGCTGTTCTTCAGTCTGGCCCCCACTGTAGTTCTCGAAACACAACCTTCGGCGTGCTTGCCTCCCAGACTCTGCCACCCAGTGCTCCCAGCCAGCAAGGTCCCACCTTTGTGTCTCTTCGCACACCATGTCCAATCTTCAAGAGTCCTTCCCACATTTTCTTTGATATTCTGTTTTTCTTTTACAACATTCACATCTCCTTTCCTGGAGTGACTGGGCACTTTCCGGATGCCTTCACTAGATAGCGTTGCATATGTTCTGTATGGTCACTCTTTTTATGGTATGCAACCAACTGCTGGAAGGCAGGATTCAGATCCCTTTGGGTCTTTCCTCAGGGTCTAGTATAATATTGGCTATATAATAATCACTGACTAGATATGTATTGACAGACTTCTAAAAATCATCTTTACATTTGAGTTGGAAACAGAATGTAGCGATATTCCTTGGCTGGTGTGCCTTAGGGGTAATTATTGCCTTGACTTTAATGGATTGCAACTTTGTGCCTCCTCATTATTATCCAGTAACCTTCCTGAGGTTAGAGTTTTGCTCATTTGTGGCAACAAACTTTTAATGAGGACTTACTCTGTAGCAGGTCTGGAGGTGGTCACTTTTATTTTGAACTCTGTTCCTGTGTTCAACAGCTTTCCATGCACCATCCTTAAAGCTGTGAAAAATTGGTGCTGATGTTCAGTGCTTGGTAATGAACTATGCACAATAATTTAATGTTTATTAAGGGGGAGATTTTGCTTTGCAGCTTGGATTTTCTTTCAGTATTTAAACAGCCATTACGATCATGAAAGGAATGCTTAACAGCATGTGTCATGCCAGAGCATTCTGATGCATCCCTCAAGGAACTCTTCATAAATTCATTTCTATTTCCAGAGCTGAAATCACTCCAAAATGAACATTTATACAGAAATGAAAAGGTTTGCCTGCTGTGGGCTAGGTGTTTCGCTGATTGTTTTTGATTATTCTGTGCTGGTACCTCTGACACCAGAGGGAAAGTAATAGCATTATAAAGTACTGATCCCTGTGGAGTGATATTTTGGAAACAAGCATCATATTATGAATTTTGCTGGGTTCTAAGAGCTATAGGAGAGAAATGGTAGATTTTACTCTAAGGGAACATGAGAAAGAGTTTGCAAATACCTGCTGATACTAAGTGTTTCCTTGTGTCCTTTTTAGTCATTTTAGTCTGGATTTAAAGCTGTGATTTTGGGAGTCCTCAACAGAGACATATGGTCAAGGTGGGTGTTAGGTTATCATATAGATATTTTGTACCGAGGACCCTTAACACCATTGGAGTTTCCTTATAAAATTAGGACAAGGATATGGGAGGACACTGGATACGTCCATTCCAGCATGGAAACTGTCACCTTCTCCTCCTGCTAGCATCATGATACCCTCTCCCTTGCTGGGCTGGGGATTGCTGGGTGTCACATGGGGGGGCACTTGCTTGGTGCACAGGAAATAGGAAGAATCTGGGTCAAATTGCTCTTTACCTTGGCTTCTTCCAGTCCTCTTTTAGGCCCATGTCTATTCTCATTTCAGAGGCCCTAGGGGCTGTGTTGGGGCCCTGTAAGGTGGCCCATTTTACTTCTGAGTCTCCTGTCTCAGTGTAAACCTTCTTAGGGTGTCTGTCAGTGATTATCTGCCCTTCTCTTCTACCTCTCAACACCTTGGGACACTGTGGCTGCCCTGTCCTCCACCTTTTCTTCTTTCTTTGTGCCAACAGAGTCTGATCCTGGGCTGTCACCCTAAAATGTTGCACTTGAGAGAAGACTTTCACCCTGATGGGGGTTTGGGAGACAGCAACTTGCATTCCACTGGCCATGGTTAACTCGAAGTTCTACAGCCTATGTTAGTGACGGCGAACCTTTTAGAGCTTTTAATGATAGCAAACAGCCGGCTGTGGCACACGTGCCATAGATTTGCAACCATTGGTCTATGCTGTATGTGGTTCCCAAATGGACAAGGAATGCCATGTTGGCATAGTAAACACTTGAAAATTATTAGAGGGAAATTACTCTGATTAGATGTACTGAGTAGGTGACATTGGGAATATTACAGTTTTTAAAGAATTTCAATTATTTGGGAGATGGTGTGTAGCTTTGAGGTTAAGAGCACAGTTTTGGAATCAGGGATGGATTTCAAATCCCAACTTGAACACTTCTAGTTGGCTGGCCTTGTGCAAGTTACCGAATTACTCTGAACCACAAGGAGGAGGCTGTGGGTATCTGTGAGGTCGCTCTGGCTACCACATAGCAAAGCCCAAGGCCCATTGTTTTGTTGACTCCACAAGGCAAACTGTGGGTTCTCCTCTTGTCAAAGGTTTGCATGCACAGTTTATGCCCATTAGCCAGGATGCTCCCCCTCAATCTTCTCTCTACTGTGGTAACTGATATTATCATCAGTATTTAACTGAATAAGCTCTTTATTTTGAGTTTTTAGAAAAGCTTAAAAAATAGTACAGGGAGTTTCTTTGTATACTTCCCTCAGTTTCCCCTACATGAACATTTTAGGTAATCACTTTCACTATATATTTGTGAAAGCCGAGACATTAACAGTGGCACATGATGGTTACCTAAACTCTAGATTTCATTTGGGTAGCACCTGCTTTCTGACCTGGGTCTTGCTTCTGTTCCATGGTCTCCCCCAGGGCACATCATACATTTGGACTCTTCTTCCTTTAAGCAGAGTTGATAGTGAAGGAAGGTGCATTTCATGTGCCTGTGATTCAGAGACCTGGACCAAAAGTGTGATGCATGTATGTTTTGCTTTGAAGCCCCTGGCATTAGCTGTGCTGCTAGGAGAAGATTATACTATTACTTAATTGCTTGTTTCCCTACTTCTAAGGCAGACAGGGTCTATTAATAGATTTACATTTGTGAGATCTAATTTATCTTCCAGAGGCAAGTATTTAACAGGCTCATTACCACTGTTTATTAACAAAATTTACTAGTTCTGGTTCTTCTTGGAGTAGCTTATATCACAACATTGGGGATTGCTGGTAGGGTCAATTAAATTAATTTGTGGATGAAATTGACTCCACTCAGACTTTTAAAATTTAGTTTTTAATTTTGAAAATCAATACATTATATATAGCATTGTGGTATTCCTATGTGTGTATACATTATATAGTGATCAAATCAGGATAATTAACATATCTATCACCTTAAATATTCATTTCTTGTGAGATCATTTGAGATCCTTTCTTCTAGCTATTTTGAAATATACATTATTGCTAACTATGTTTTCCTACTGTATAATAGAAAATTAGAACTTATTCTACTGATCTAATTGTACCTTTATATCTGTTAACTAATCCAGAGACTTTCCAGTCTCTGGTAACTACCGTTCTACTCTCCATCCCATTGGAGTTCCATTGTGAAATGAGAACAAAGATGTGTATTCTCTAGCTTTATGAGAACAGCTTTTTTAGCTTCCATATATGAGTAAGAGCATGTTGTATTTGTTTTTCTGTGCCAGGCCTATTTCATGGAACATGATGCCCATCCATATTATTATAAATCACAAGATTTCATCATTTTAATGACAAGTATTCCATTGTGCTTAAATACTACATTTTCTTTATATATGTCTTGGCTACTGTTCAGGCAGGTGATTAGGGTGTGGCAAACTGGCTGTGCAAGTGGGCATGACCTGTCAATCACAGAGTCCACACATGTGCACAACAGCTTCTGAATCCTGCACCTGATGCCATTCAGAGAATACAAGCAGGGTTTTCACAGGACAGCCTAGATCTGACCTCAGAACAGGGATATAAAAGGCAGTGGCCATTGTGGACACTTGTGGCCGCTGCCTGCTTTCTTTCACATGGCCTGCTCTGCATGCAGGGTGTACTTCCTTTTCTCACACTCTGCAGAACACTTCTTTTTATAGCACTTCTGTTCAGAACACTTCTTCACCCTTCTTTTACCTTTAATAAATGTAAAACACCTTGCTACCTCATTTCCTGTCCAATTCTTTGTTAAAGACAACAAGAGCTTATAAAAGACACCTAGGAAGAGTACAGCACCTCAATACTCAGTAACATTGTGCATAGTGGTATAATAAACATGAAAGTGTAGATATCTTTCAACATATGGGTTTTATTTCCTTTGGATATATACACTCCTAGTGGGGTTGTTGGATCATATGGTAGTTCTATTTTTAGTGTTTTGAGGAACTTTTAAATTATTTTCCACTGTGGCTGCACAAACTCACATCCCCATCAATAATGTACAAGTGTTCTCTTTTCACCATATCCTTGCCAACACTAATGCTATCTTTTGTATTTTTGACAGTTACCATTCTACATTCATCCCAGACTTTGGTTCTGACATTCTTTGTTTCATGAGGGAAGGGCTGGGACTTTTACTCTGTAGCTTTCAGAATTTCTTAAAAGGAATCTAGGTAGGGGTAAGGGATGGTGCTGATTTGATCTGGACATGGCACAGTTGGCTTTGGATAGCATTATCTTGCTCTGGGACCTTGGGAAAGCCACTGAATCCTTTTAGGTTTCACTTTTTCCATCTATTAAATGAAGTGTCTGGACTATGTAGTTTTCTAAAGTCTCTTCCAGCACTAAATGAGATTGTGATTTGATCAGTACATTGTTGAGTGGATTATCCATGAAAATTTGGCAATTCGACATTGACTACTTTCCATGCTTATGAAAAACTCCATTACTTTAAACAGTTACTCAACCAGTGTTTGCACAGGAGTGGAGGCATCAGAGCATAATGGCTGTAACATACTAAATTTGGAAGGTAAAAAATCACTTTAAAAGTTAGGCATTTACTAAAAAGTGAGTGTTGAATCACTTCCTGCTCACTCATTCAGACTTTTCCCCTCCTGCTGCTCCCCTTCATTAGCAAGCATGACGGAGAACTTGTTTAGGCAACAGATACTGAACAACTGCTCTGTCCAAGATTTCTGTGTGGCGGCATACAGAAACGCTCAAAACACACTGTCCATCCTGGTGTGAACAAGGTCTGGGGAGTTCATTGCGCAAGAATGAAACTAGTGAGAGGACCGCCCTCCCCTGCCCCAGGAGGGGAGCTGAGTGAGACTGGGTGAAGGAAGAGAATATTTGGTGAAAGCAATTCAGGGAGGGAGAGAATGTAAAATAACACTGATTCATCTTCTCTGCCAGCTATGGTGGGGGTGGTAGCTGCACTGTCCCTTATATCTCTTCTCTCCTCTCCTCTCCCCTCCTCTCCTTTTATTTTTGTACAATGCTAGGGATTGAACCTAGGGATGATCTACCACTAGACTATATCCCCAAATCTTTTTAAATTTTTTGCTTTGGACAGAGTCTAAGTTGCCCAGGCTGGTCTCAAACTTACAGTTCTTCTGCTTCAGCTTCCTGAGTAGCTGGTTTTTTCTTTTCTTTTTCTTTTTTTTTTTTTTTTTTGTTCTTTTGGTTCTAGGATCTTCACAGTGGCCTACATCGCCAGCTCTTTTTATTTTTTATTTTGCAAAAGGGTCTTGTGGTTAAGTTGCCCAGGCTGGGCTTAAACTTGCAGTCTTCCTGCATGACACTCCCAGAGTGCTGGGATTACAGGGTTAGGTTACAAGATTACGGATTAATCATATGTGGCACTATGTCTAGGCACGTGATTTTTAAAACAACCCTGTTCAGTAGCACCATTTCCAGCTGTCCAAACTGAGCTGTGGCAAGCCTAGTTTATTTGCTATGGCTACTTAACTGGTAAGTGACAGAGCCAAGAGTCAGACACAGACTTGATTTTCCATCCTGTATTTTCCCACTGTAAATGTGAACTCAGTCTGAGGGTTGAGGATGCTTGGGAGAAGGACCCTAAAGATGGGTCTTGGTATTTTGGCATTATCACACATGGAGGTCATGGGCCCAGGTGAGGGGTCTGGAGAGTTCCATGCACTGCTTGAGGCAGTAGTAGAAGATAGGGTCCTCACAGTTGGCTAAGCCAACTTCGAGTTTTTAAAAAATTTGAGGTAAAATGTACAACATAAAGTTAATCATTTTAAAGTTTACAATTCAGTGGTGTGTAGAACATTCATGGTGTTGTGTTTATCTACTTCAAATATTTTCATCACACCCAATGATACCCAGTACCTATTCCACAGTCCCCCCCTTTCTCCCCTTCCTGCATCCCCTGCCAACCACTCATTTGCTTTCTGTCTCCATAGATTTATCTAGTCTGGGTACTTCATATAAATGAAATGGATATGGTTAGTCATCACAACTTCCCTCTGGTTCTGTCCCTTCTTACTCCCTCATAAGGACATCTGGATGACATTGGCCCCAGTCAGACAATCCAGGATCATCTTCCTATCTCAGAGTCCCCAGTTTAAGTGCACTTGCAGATTCCCTTTTACCATGTAAGATGGAATATTCCCAGGTTTGGGTTATTAGCACATGGTCATCTTGTCTACCACACACGCCTCTTAAATAAGTGTCATATTAACATAGGCAATCCAATGCCATTGACTATCATTTCAAGGTAGGCAGTTCAATACCATTTACAAGATTGATCTTTGGTCACTTTTCACTTATGTAGGAGGCAACGAGACTGGCAAGGGAAAGAGAAGAAAGAGACCCAACTGGGTCCTAGATTTGACTGGAAAGATAAGGAATAGTGATTTCCCAGGCATCCCAGATTATAACACACCCTTCCTTGAGAAGCACTCCTTGCTGTTCCCCACAGAGTGACTCGTCTGTGAGAACTTTGTGTGCTTACCACACAGACAGACTGGAAAAAGTTGGTATCCAGTGATACAGAGAGATAGAAGGGAGTTTTGACAAATGTTGGACTCGGTGTTCGAAAGGGGATGAGTGAGGGGACAGCACCTCAAGTGATGCTGGTAAGGATGCTGAGTCTCCTTTTCCCAAGATAGACTGTGGCTGTCCCTGGGTCAGTATGGCTTTAGGGTTGTGGGTCTGTATGAGAGGCCCTGAAATTTGGAGATGGGAAAGGAGAGAGGAGAGCAGAGAGAGAGATTGATTACTGGGCAGTTGAAAAGTTTAAAAAGAAGAAGGACGTCTTTATCTCTGCTCCTCTACAGGTTCTCTTTAATGGAGAGCTGCCAAAGAATGTTGGATTCCAAAGCTAATGAGATAAATTTTGGAAGGGAATGGATAGCGTTGCCGCAGTGGAAAGTAGTTATCAGGCTTCCTCTGGTGGCCTTTCGTGGCAGCCTGGGTCCTGGGGGTTGGACTGGTCAACCTCAGCTCCTGCCCTGCTTAGGTGAGACATTTTAATTCTTTCTTGGGATTTAAGAAGCAGAGGCAGATCTCTCAGATCTCTGCAGGGGGAATATGACCCAGAGCTAGTGGCTCCATGTACGTGATGGCTGGCAGAGGGGAACTCATGGATATATGCATGGGTGGTTTTCATTGCTGCTGGGTAATAGCTGGCTGTCCCTCTGAAAGTTACTGTGGAGATGGATGATGCAGGTGTATTTTAAAGACAAGGCATAAGTTGGTAATTTTTAGAAACTCATTCAACGTTTTACATGTTGTGATGATGATCGTACAGTTACAATGGGTGGTGGGTGTACTTGAGCCAAGAAAGATGTCACTTCATCTATAACAGTGAACAGTCATGGATGAGTAATTGGGTCAGTGCTTGAGAACTGCTTATCAAAATGACTTGCTGAGAGTTTGAGACCAGTGTCATTTTTCTCTTCTTTTCCATTTCTCCCTTCACTGATTCGATTGTGGTCTTGCTTGGTCAGTTCCCTAGATCTGCCACTTACTGTCTATGTGAAGAGGGCAAATTGCCTTCTTATTGCAGATTTCATTTCTTTATCTACAAATAGCAATAGAAAACAGTATCTGCCTTCTTGGGCTGTTTTATTTGATAAGATATCAAATGTAAACTTTGATCTCTGGAAAGAGTAGGCAATCAGTAAATGTGAGTTCCTTTCTTCCTTTCTAGAGATGAGAGAACTGATGAGATCAGTCTGACATTGACTTATTGGTGATCTTCAAATACTTCAAAGGTAGTCACGTATCACGGAAAATAGGAACATTATTTGGTGCTGCAGAGAGCAGAAAGACAGCTAGCAGATAAAAATGGGAGACAGATTTCAGCTCAACATAAGGAAGAATTTTATAATAATGAGAGCTGTGTTATTACTCAGTGGTGCTTATGAAGTAATCAGAAATTTGTCTTGGCAGTGTTCGATTAGAACAGGATTTCTCAACCATGTTACAACTGACATTTGGGGGACAGATAATTCTTTGTTGCCAGGGGTTGTACTGTGCACTGTAGGATGTTTACCAGTACCCTGGGCCTCTACTCACTAGATGCCACTAGCAACTTTCCTTACCCTGCCTTCCGTGTGACAACTGAAAATCTCTCTATACATGGTCACACGTCATCTGGAGTGCAAAATTGCCCGACTGAGAACCACTGAATTTGAGGGTAAATGACAACAAAGTGGACTCCATCCTTTTCAGGTCAACTATCTTGCTTATATTGGGTTCCTATGAACTTACTTCTGGGAGGCACATGAGTTCTGGGATTGGTTTTTGGTTGGGATAGTCGATCCCTAATAACTGGGATTAAAGGCTCAATACATGTGCAATGGTAGGGTTTAGTTTGGGCCCAAGAGCAGCAGAGGACCCTGCTCAGAAGGCCTAGGGTTGTCTAATGGGTTGTTTCTCACTGTGGTTTTGCAGGTCATGTTAGCAGCTTCTTATTGGTCTCTGCTGGCCCCAGCAGTTGAGATGGCCACGTCCTCAGGGGGCTTTGGTGTTTTTGCCTTCATCCCAGTGGCTGTTGGCTTCACACTTGGGGCTGCTTTCGTCTACCTGGCTGACCTCCTGATGCCTCACCTGGTAAGTAACATTTTCCTTTAGGCTGTGGTCTAGGAGACACCCAGCTCTGTGAAGTGGATTTATTTCTGTTTATCTTGATGTAGCCATTATGTCTCTGTTAAGTAGCCTGTGGAACCTAAACAGATAAGGCATTAGAGGAAATCAATGGTGATTTCTTCTAACTCTCAGGTTAATGTAATTAGTCATCCCATTATTTACATTTTGGTAAGTTCAGCCTTTGAATGTCAGTTGTCATTAAAAAACAGTGTGGGCTGATGTTGTGCTATATACATGTATATATGAAGAAACCTGGAACTGGGCAAAGGAAGTGACTGTGATCACAGTCTTTGCTGAGCTTATGATGTGCTTAGGGAGATGATGACACACCCAACTATAGCATTAGACTATTGGTAACACATCCCATCAACCTGGGCTTGTGGAGGCTGAGGTGAGAAGGCTGGCCAACTTGACTATGGTTTAAACTCATTTCTACCATTACTAGTTGTACATCCCTTAGTTCCAGTTTTCCTCCCTATGATTTTGAGGATAGCTCCACTGAGGGACTGTAAAAATAAAGAAATAAATAAAAAATTTAAAAACACCAAAATTGGGGGTGATCTAGACATTTTAGGCTTTTTTTGCTGAAATCACACTAGTGGGTTGAGTTTGGGAATGAGTTGTGTACTTGTGCATGTAACAGCCTCTTATGGCTGAGCAGAGACAGCCAGGGCCACCAGCCACTGGCTATATAGGCCATTTTCAGATATTACTGGTGATACCAATAACAGTATGGGGTTGGCACACCCACCCTTACCAGATAATGAACCCCAGTTAATCCTAGGGGTGGGCAGAAGCACCCCAAACTGGTACCTGAACACCTTGCTCAGCCAGAAAGGGGAGAGGTCCAGGAAAACCCACATGGAAAGAATGAGGTCAGAGGTATTTCTTCTGTTGGATTATGGCAAGGTAGGACTCAACGAATGTGTACCCCAGGAGATGGCTTATGTTCTCTTTCCTAACTACTGGTCCTCTTTCTTGCCTTAAATTCCAAGCTGGGGAAAGAGAAAGAGCAATCCCTAGGAACTTTACTTCTGGTCCCTGGTGCTAATGAGAAACTGATTACTCCCAGGACAGAAGGACTCGGTCTCTAGACCAGACAGTGGATGTGATGGCTGGAAGGACAGCTGTGATGCTGTCCTAAGGAAACACCGTTGGTCACATTTTTCATTAAAAGCTTGAATGGCAGTGTCTGTTTCTGCCTTCTGGACGCTTGATGGCTTCCTTTCTGTGGAGAATATCTGTGTGAGGGTGGCAGCCTTTAGAAGCCCTCACTGTACAATGCCACATTCTGATCTTAAATACATATTAGTTGTATGTAAGTTTGTTATTGCAGTATATTCTACTTGTTCAGGCAGGAAGATCTTGTGGCCAGTGGTCTGAAGCCCTCAATAATGAATAGGAATCTGGACACAGCCACTGCAGTGTCATCTTTGCCTTCTCACATGGACCCACCTGGGGCCTTTGCAGTCACGATGGGTCATTACGAATGGCGTTGGGAATGGGGGTGGAAGGATGCTGTGTGTTTGATCAGCTGTGTGAACAGAGGGGCTTTCTCTGGGTAGTGTAAACAGTCATGGGCCAATTTGTACCAGAGAATGTACATTTTTTTAACCTTTTGGTCCCTGCCAGTTCTAATGCGTGCTTTGAATATGGAAAAGCTCCCAGGAGTAAATTCTGGATAGATAACGTAGAAACGGAAGAATGGTTTGGGGTAGGGGCTGAATGTTGAGGAGTTGAAGAACATGGGCTCAGAAAGGGACATAAGAGCTGTTAGTGCCTGGAAGCTCAGTGGTTGGCAGAAAGACCAGCCTGGCAGTAAACACCTATTCTAGGACACTTGAAATTAATTCTCATTGTTAATGGGAGAAGAGGAATCTATCTAGAAGTTCTTATAAATAGCGGGGCCTTATTCCTAATTGCTGCAGTCACTGAATACAAATGTTGTTGAGAGCATCATGCTGGCAACAGCCTGTTGATGTTCACTCTGAGGCCAGCTAAAGGTTCCCTGGGTGTCACTATTAATTTGCTTGCCAAACCAAAAAGGGCAGCAGCTTGTGTGTAATGAAGATGCTTTGAGGAGACGATGGAGAACTTTTCCTCCCTGATGCATGCAATTAGGGCAAATGACATGATTTGATCATTACACAGTGTACACATGTGTCAGAATATTTTGATGTATCCCATAAACAATGTACAATTATTCTGGGTTAATCAACAACAAAATAAAATTAGCTAAATGCATATGTCTATACAGTGGTAGACCCTGGACAAAATGCCAGAGACTAACAGAGATGGAGCCTGGAGAGAAGTGAGAGAAGGAAACACATTTATTCTTGGGGCCCAGGCCTGCAGGGGCAGCACATCAGCAGGGCATCTTGGATCCACCCACCGAGGACATCTCGGATCCACATAAGCAGGCGAACCACAGCCTGCATCCTGAGCCTGGGACCAGCAGAGGGGCAGCTCAGGTATTCTCACATTGTCCTGCACTGAACTGAGGTCTCCAGGACATCTGGTCCAGACAGAGGGTATAGAAAAGGAGCCAGAGAACGCAGTCTCCTCCCATGTCCATGGGCACCCCCTGCCACCAGGAGATACTGAGGTCTCGGGTTCCACCAGCAAGGGAGACCCCAGCCCAACAAGGACATGGCCAGGGAAACCTCCTTGTGTGCCTGCAGCCCTGAGATTCCCAGCCGATTCCCAGAGTCAGGAGAGTGGCCGGCAGGGCCCATGGAGGCCTGCCACTGAGACCCTTTGACAGCACAGAGACTACAGGGGATGCTACTGAAAAGGACCCCACCCCAAAGTGCAAACAGCCCACCTATCTCTGAGCAAACAAACTATGCTGCATTCAGAGAGAATGTGACCTCTGTCCTGATTCTATTTCTGCAGAATTTCATCATACTACAGGAAACTGGGAATGCACTATTTCTCACATGATATCTTTTTCACTGTGTCTGTCCCCAAACCCCCTGTTCTGGGAATTGAAACCATGGCTTCACACCTGCTAGGGAAATGCTGTACCATTGAGCCACCTCCCCAGCTTACCCCTTCCTTACTGCACTCTGCACAAAGTGCTCATTGTTATTGTTGATGATTTTAACTGCAGATAGGACTGGAGTAAAATGTTGACATACCTATAAAATTTTCATTGATAACTACTTCTGAAATGCATGCAAAGATACTGAAGTATTGTCTGGAAAGCAACTAGATATGAAGTATAAACTGAGGGCATTTCATGCAAATTTCATTAGAACCCTGAGAAGAAAGAAGCAAGAACTGTTAGAGAATGTGGGCTTTCCTGAATTGTTAATATTTGCAAACTTGGGAACTTCGACCCTTTGGGTGGCTTCCTAAGAATCATGTGTTTATTAGAAAATGATGGAAAAATATATGTTAATCATGCAAACAGTTCTACTTGTTACTTCTGCAGTAGCCAGAGGTATAAAAAAAACGTTGTTCTTGTTGTTCCAAAGAGGAAACATATTCCGGGGAGTGTGGAAAAGCAAATATAACACTTGGAAAGCAAATATAATAAACCCTAAAGGGTTAAATCAGAAAGAAAGCACCAATCAGAGAGCTTATTCTCTCTTAAACGCAAATGTGTATGCACGTACACAAAATACTTTTGGAAAGCATCACCTCCTTTCTCTTGTACTGAGGTCAAACCTGACTTCATCCATCTTCCTGTTTGAATTGACAGCACTGGTCGTGAATTATGCACTTCTGACTAATACTACACTGACTAATCACAAGTAACCATCACATGGTATTCTGTGCACACCAGGGCATGGGAGGGAAGAGTGGGCAAAGGGTCTATCAGAAACACACATTTGGCATTTACTTGCCTCTGATATAACTAGACAAAGTATTTTAAGATAATACTTCACATTGAAGTTATATTGAGATAAATTACTTGCTGCAAGGTGTGGAGGTGCACGTCTCGAATGACAGCAGTCTGGGAGGCTGAGGCAGGATGATGACATTTAGAAGCCAGCCTTGAAAGTTAGCAATTTAGGAAGATTCTTCTCAAAATAAAAGGGAAAGGGAGTTGGGCATGTGGCTCAGTGTGGTGCCCTGGCTTCAGTCCCTAACACTGCAAGAAAACAAACAAACAAAAAAAACAATCCAGAAGAAAAGAAGAGAAAACAAGGAAAGAAAGAAATAACTTACTTGTTTTCTAAATTCCTATACATGCAAGTTTTCACTGGAAAGATTTAAAATGTAAGAAAAATGTGAAAGCCAGAAAAAGAACCGAGCAATAAAACAGAAGACTGTATTGGCCTGAGGGCAGAAATAAAAAGAGTGGGAAAATAAAATCTGTGAAAAGATACATAGGCCGTGCTATCAACCTGTGTGTGTAAAAATGTGCAGCATCCTGGGTGTGTGTTGTTGTTGGCGTGACAAGTGTGTTCAGGGAACAGAGCAGGGAACAGATGATTGCCCACACCTTCACTTCCGGGAAGGCCAACATAAGGAAATACACAGAGAGATGAGTGTAAGTATAAACGCAGACATAACTAAACGAATTGGCAAAGTAATAGTACTATTGGCTACCTGGTGGGGAGGACTAGGAAGCAAGAAAGGGAGAAAGGGGGGTGCTGGTTGGCTGGGGCTGGTTGCAGTGGGAAGGCGAAATACCAGAGGGATGTGACGGAGCTGCAGGAGAGAGCAGTATGCATATGGGAGAGTGAGTGTCCGGGCAGAGGGCATGACCGGAGGGAAGCGGTAAAGCTAGAGTGTGCCTAGATCTCCAGGGAACAAAGGGTATCATATCAATTGGTGGGAAACAGAGGGAGCAAACTAGGGACGGGAAGAAAACAAAGTCAGAGAGCTCATTATACGTATGACTTGGTGCTCAAGGCCTGAGGACCAAAGACAACACTGTGGCGCATGATGCCTATAGGGTAAGCAGGAGCCGTGGTGCAGGGCTTGGAAGCCTGCCTTACAGGAAAGGATGTTGTGGGCTGCAGCATTCACTTAGCTCAGGGCATGGAGTCCCCTCCTCTGAAACCCCTACCAGCTGGTATCTCCAGGGTGGCTGTGGAGTGGGACACAGCTCAAGGTGGCATGGAAGGCCCTGCAGAGGTCCCAGAAGAGGCCTGGTGGGATCTGGGAGGCTCTCGCACTGGGTTTCAGCATGCTGGGCCCTGGTGCCCCAGAGGAGTGGGAGATGGCGTACAGGCTCTCAGTACCTAAGCTGGCCTAAGGAGTTCTGCTGGGTTGGCCCGTGGTCCTCACAGTCCCCACAGAGTAGCCTTCCTGGTCCCAAACCCCAGCAAGGAGCAGCGGGCTGCACAGGAGCAGGAGCTCAGCCAGGGCCAGTGGCCTAGCCCTAACTGGCAGTGCCTTCTGTGTTGCCCTCACTGACCAGAGCCCCCTGTGGGCACCCTGCTGCATCATGAGTTCCAGGGATATCACAAGGGCCAAGCTCAGGGATAGTCCACTCCAGACTGCCCACTAGTTGGCAACCTTGACAGTGGGCTCTGCCTGCTGCTCTGGCTTTGTCCAGCACAACCGGAAATGGACACCTTGTTTGGAATGCTTTATCCCTCACCCTACTATCTGTCCTTTTTGGAAGGTCACCCACCCACTTGCCTGGCCCATGACACTCCCCTACCTGGCCTGGGTCACAGTGCTCTGGCCCAGGCCCCTGCCGCCCCCCCTGCAGTATCCCAAATCCCGGTCCACACTGTGGGCCTTGGCCACTTGGCTTCCACTGCACCCCCTTCAGTTGGCTGCAGATTCCATAGGAGGAGTCCTCCTGCTGGCATCCTGGGGGACTCGCAGAATGTATCAAGAGACTCTCTGAGGATCAGGCCCTCCAGAAGTATGAGGGTCCCTCCTCCAAAGGATCTGCCGATGTGACCTGAGCAGCTGGTGGGGCCCATGACATCTGATCACCACCTTCTGCCCACAAAGATCGCAGTGGAGAGGGCGCAGATACAGCTCGAGGAGAAAGAGAAACAAGAGAGGAAGGAATAGTGCCAGGAAGAAACCAAAGGGTGGTACCATCGGGGTGGGCCCTGGGGTTGCCGCACCATCTGGTCCCATAAAGTGCAAGGGAGACCTAATCACCTTGGGGCACAGTTCTGGGCCTCAGGAAGATATGCTTCATCCCCAGGACTTGACAGATACCTTGGACCAGATGGCCCGTGTGTCTCCTCTGGTCATCTTTGATGACCGGCCACCCTTGGCCAGTCTGAGGCACACACACCAGTGTCCTGTGCCCCAACCCTAGGCTGCTCCCCACTGCAGAAGTCCCAGGAGTGAGCACTGCATGGACACCACCAGGCCTACGCTCGAGGCTCTCAAGGGCCAGGGAGGGCAAAAAGCCTCCAGCTGGCTACTGCCTTCCAACCGGAGCTGGGGCTCACAGACCTGGCAAGAGGAAAGTACACACAACAACAGCCCTTCCAGTGCCAGGGTCACTATTGTGGGATGAGGGTGAGCTGCCCCCAGCTCCTAAGCACCCTCATGTGACTCCCAAGAGACACCTGGGCAGTTAGCAGAAGAGCTCACCAAGACATCAGAGGGGAAGACAGAGGCTTGCGGAGAAATCAGAGGTGGTGACAGATGGCACTGCCCTTCGGCTGGCACCTTCTCACCTCCGCATCTGCTGCAGGGACTGCAGACACCATGTCCCATCCCAGGACACTTGGTGGGGCCCCAATATTCCTACCACCTCTGTCTGGGCACAGAAGGCTGCTGGGCCCCCCACCCTGTCTGACCCTCTGACTTCCCTCACCCAACAAAGACTGGCCAGTGACACCACCAGTCCCCGGTTCTACCGCACCTCCAGGTTTTCTCTCCCCAGCCCTCCTGTCCCCGCTCCTCTCCCCTCCAAGCCTCCCTCTGCCTAAGAGAACCCCTGGCACCGTGTCTGCAGCCGCCCCTCGGCCTCTGTCCTTGCCTCCCCTCCGCTAGTCCCTTCCTCCCACAGCGCTGGTGACAGCAGCACACACTCAGCCTCCACGACTGCCTTCCACTGTCCCAGCAGCCAACCCCGGAACCTGGGGATGATGCTGCGGACACGATGCCCCCACCCTTCGCTGTCATTTCTAGATCTTCCCTGGCTCCAGGTGAGCTCCTGCCCATATCACCCAGAAAGGCATTTTCCGAAGGTACCAGGCTCCTCCAGCCCTTGTACACTCAGAGTCTCCTGCCCCACCTCAACCTTTAACTATCCCCTTGGCCCACAAACCATTCCTCGTGCCTCAGTTAGGACACTTGCTGGGCAACCACAACCAGCCTGGCTCCCCAGAAGCACCTCTTCTTGTCCTGCTTGTCATGGACCCTACCATCTTGCTAGACAGAGCCTGTGCACCTCCGTGCCCGCCCCGGACTTGGGAGCTGTGGATACCACCCTCCTCCCTAGGCCAGAGGTCTCCTCCTGCTTCCAAGATCAACTATGGAACATCCCGGGCAGCCCAGACCCCTTGCAGGGAGTAGGAGAGAGCTGTGCACTCATCAACCACCTCCCCCGGCCTGACCGCGGACCTGGTTGTTCCGAGCTCTTGGCCAGTTTTCCCTGACTTAGACCTGGCCTGACACCTGCCGCTCCTTTATGCCGTCCCTGTTCCCCTCACTTGTTTGCCTCGGTGGCCCTCACATCCCCCTATTGCATACATAAAACCTGGCTATTGTTCATCTGCCTGTGTTCACCTGTCTCTGCTCTTTGACTCCACTCTGGGGAAAGAATTACCTTGTGTGGGTGGTGATGCGCTGAGCCAGGCTTTATGCAGATTTACTCTGTCCAGGGGAGAAGGTGGGAAGCAGCCACCTTCACCACAGTCTGTGGGAATCAATTACAGAGGAATTCGAGTAACTCACCCCTTGCTGGAGATTTTCTGTTCCTGCTTGGTGGACTTGGAAAACACTGCTGTGCCTCACTTTTTTAATGGTTATATTAAAATCAGATAGCCATAAAATGACCTGTATATAATCACAGTGTAGAATCTGGTAAGTTTTGAAGTATGCATATTCCAGTAAAGCCATGAACACAATTAAGCAAACGGATATATCTGTCACTCAAAAATTTCTCATCCCACTTCATATGCCCTACCTTCCAAGTTTCCCTATCCTGTCCCATCATGTTCCCAGGCAGAAACTGACCTACCCTCCGTTGCATAATGTGTTGTCATTTTATAGAGCGTGTATATAGTGTAGCCTGATTGTCTGGCTTTTTTTCGCCTAGCTTAATTATTTTGACATCAACCTATAGTCTTTGGCTAGATTTTGCTGAGTAAAAATCCTTTACAAGTGTGATCAAAGTTGATATGAATTTTCTTACAGAAATCTCCATATGTGCACACAGGATTAGAAGGGCTGGGTCACCTGGTAGGTGTGTGTGCAACTTTTGAATAAACTGGCAAACTTTTCACCAGTAGTGGGATAGGAGAGTTCTTGATCCTCTACATCCTCACTAGCATTTTGTGTGGTCAGACTGTAATGTTAGCTCTTCAACAGGTGCGAGTGGTATCCTCTTGTGCTTTAAATTTTCACTTAGATAATGTGTGCTTATGAAAACTCTTCATGTGCTTATTTGATACATAGATATCTTCTTCGGTAAAATCTCTTTTCAAATAATTTTGTCCATACTTCCAATTTTTACAAATGTTCTCATTTTGGGTCTCAAAGTTCTTTATGTAGCTTTTTGTGTGTGTGTGTGTGTGGATGAGAGAAAATACCAGAAACCCACAAGTTAAAGGAGGAAAGGTTTATTTCAGCTCATAGTTTGTAGAGGCTTCAGTCCATAGTCAGCTGTCTCCATGTCAGGGTGGCATAGTGGTGTGGAATCACATGGTAGAAATAGTTCATGGTGTGGCAGGCAGAAGGCAGCAAGCAGCAAAGAGCAAGCTTCCCTTTCCCTTTTATCCCACCCAAGCTACAAGGCGTTTGGGTGGTATTCCCTATATCCAGGTTGGGTCTTTCCACTGTCTGCACTCAAAACTATGCTAACCCAATGATATAGTAATTTTTTTTATCACACCCTTAATATACACTCATACACCCATGTTCCGCCACTTCTAAAAAGCTCCACCTATGAGCACATGGTGCTTTGGGGAGACATCTAAAAACAAGTCATAAAGTGGTATTAAAGAAGCTTTTCCAGATGTATGACTACAGATGTTTTATCCCAATCAGTATCATTGTCCTTTCACTCTCCTAATAAAGTCTTTTAAGGACCGGCTCCTGATTTTATTTTTTTAATTTATTTTTAACTATAAAAATTTTATTGATTGGATTTTTAAAAAAATTATTTTAAAAATAAAAGAAAATGTATTAACAAACAGACATCCATTTGCAAAACAGCATAACAATACAAACAATACAGAGTTACAGACAAAGCAATAGGAAATTAACAATGGTTGTATTACGTACTGATATCTTCAACGTGATTTCTCAGGAAAACAAATAGAGACATACAATAGTGATCAAACTGTTCCTTTCAGTAAAGCAATAGAAGACAGTAGTACAACTGTTAGGTATTCTGTATGTACATACACACATAATTTCGCCTTCTTTCCCTTCTCCTTTCCCACTCTCCAGTGGCCCCTTACTTTTGAGCATTTTCATTTCATTTCACGATGTCTACCATACCTCCTAGCTTTTATTCACTCTTTCAGGTTCTTACACTAGTGAGACAATACGTTGCTTACACATGCACATCTGATTTATTTCACTTTTGAGTATGGTCTCTAGTTGTGACCATTTACCTATAAAAGCCTTGAGTTTATCTTCCTTTATAGCTGAGTAATATTCCATTATATAAAAATACCACAATTTTTTGTATCCAGTGTTCAGTGGCTGGACATTTGGGTTGCTTCTACAATTTAGCTATTAAAAGTTGTGCTGCTATGAACATGAATGCACATATATTGCTGTGATATGATGTTTTCAGATCTTCTGGGAGAATACTGAGAAGGGGAATAGCTGAGTTGAATGGGACCTCTAGACCTAGTTTGCTGAGGAATCTCCAAACTGATTTCCACAGTGGTTTCATGAGTCTGCGTTCCCACCATCAGTTGAGAAGAGTTCCTATTTCTCCACGGCCTTGCCAGCATTTGTTATTGGTTGATTTCTTAATTATAGCCATTCTTATTGGGGTGAGATGAAATCTCAATGTTGTTTTAATTTGCATTTCTCCAATGACTAACGATGTTGAACATTTTTTCATGTATTTATTTGCTATTTGTATTTCTTTATCTGAGATGTATGTATTCATCCCAGCTGCCCATTTTTGGACTGGATCTTTTAATTTGGAGGAGCTGATGTTTTTTTAATTCTTTATACGTTCTAGATAGAAGACCTTTGTCCAAGGGACAGTCAGCTAAATTTTTTCCCAATTTGTGGGTTTTCTTTTTACTCTGCTGGTGATTTCTTTAGATGTGGAGAAACTTTTCAGTAGGATGAGATCCCAGTTGCTGACTCTTTGAAGTACTTTCCATGCAATTTGGTTTTGGTTCATGAACTCTCTGCCTACCCTTATGTCTTCAAGGTTTTTACGTACTTTCTCTTCCAATAGAATTAGTGTTTCTGTTTTAATATTGAGATCTGTGATCAATTTTGACTTGAGTGTGGTGCATGGTGATAGACTTGGGTCTGTTTTCAGTCTTTGGCAGGTGGCAAACCAATTTTTCTGGCATCATTTATTAAAGAGGCTATTGTTCTTCCAGTGAGTTTGTTTGGCCCCTTTATCAAATATTAGGTGGCTGAGTGTGTTTGTAGTTGTTTCTGTGTCTTCCAGTCTGTTCCACTGATCTTCTGGTCTGTTTTTAACCAGTACCATGTTGATTTTACTACAGTAGCTTTGTAGTATAATTTCAGGTCAAGGATTGTAATTCCACCTGACTTATCCTTGTTGCCCATGATTGCTTTTGCTATTCTGGGTCTCTTTGGGTTCCAGATGAATTTTTTTTTTTTATTTTTTTTATTTTTATTTTTTTAAATTTTATTTTAAAGACAAAAGAACGGAGACATATGAACCAGAAAAGCCATAAACAATACAGAAAATACAAAGTTATACAGAATATAGTAGGGAATTAGAACTGGATGTTGTATTACATAGTTATCTTCAGATTAGTTAACACAAAAACATTAAAGGGAATACGAAATTATAGATAAGATAGTAGGGAATTTGCACTGGATGCTGTACAATATAAAGTTATCTTCACGTCTGCTAATACAAAAACGACTGAGGAAATACAGAATTATAGAGAAGATAGAAGGGAATTAGCTCTGGATGCTGTCCATAATGTTACCTTCATCTTTGTTACTCAGGTTACACAGATGATGGCCCTTTTGATCAGT